>JAADVW010000268.1:0-42187 GCA_023335875.1 Elongisporangium prolatum
ATCCACGCGGTGGAACACTGAGATCGAGAAGCTCGTGCTCGCAGGCAAGCGGCCTGTGATCCGAGCCGATCTGTGCCCGTTGCGGTGGAAGCTGCTCATTGTGACCTGCTGGCACGCGAACCCACAGGAACGGCCCACGATCCAGCAGGTCATCAACAGTCTGCAGCGCATCGCGCGCGAGGAGACGTGGGACACCACTGCGCCACGCTTTACAGGCGCAGGTTCGCAGTTCAGCGCTACGCAGTCCTCATACTTCGAGCCGTCGCTGGCTTCCTCGACATCGTCGTTCTCGCTGCTCGAGTCGCCGCCGTCCAAGGCCGAGCTGCGCCGCAACCAGAAGCGCAACAAGAAGGCGCAACGCCTTGGCAAGACCATGGAGGACCGCGAGTTGAGCTTGGGCTCGGCCCGGTCCTCAGACGCGTCTGTGCACAGCACGAACGTGGAGTTCTCACCCGGCGGCACGAGCTCCTTCATCACTGTGAATATTTAAGAGTGTGTGTGGAATTTGGTTATGGCTACAGTGGGCGACTACTGAAACACGATCCGTTTTTTTTCTGTGGACGTTTGCTGAGTGTTTTTTATTAGTAGAGACGACGACGCCCATGAGCAAGAAGCCCAAGGCCAAGACCAAAGCAGCGGCCGTGGTGGACGAGAATGCCGTCACGCGCGCCATGTTGCTGCTCAACTATGGCAAAATGTGCAAGTACGCATGGCTTCATGTTGCGGTAGAACATGTTATCATGCTGATGAGCGACCATGGACGTAGATCAATTGGTGTGCATGTGAACACCCACATTAACGACGTACTCAAGCCGGCTGAAGAGGACACAGAGCTGGTGAATGTAAGCATCCCGCTTCATAAGCCATTGACATTCTCGCTGTGAACGTAATAGAGTGCAGTTCATTTTGGAAGGCGAGCCAGGACCAATGGGCCCCGGAGGCGTGCGAGCTCTGACCATGGCGCTTCTGATATCCTTGTCTACTTGCTTTGTATACATATTGGATGATCTGGACGCTCGCTGGTTTGGATCCTTGACTTTTGACTGCACGGCACTGGCCCAGGAGTCACGTGTGGGTCGTATTTTCATCTGCGCTACATTCGCATCTGGCAACAAGACGTCGGAGACGAAGGCGCAGCTGCGATCGTAAGTAGAAGCGCGATTCAACAACGAAATCCTCAAGCTGGAGACTGAGATCGTATATACAGGCGAGTCTGCTGCATTCGACAGCCCCAGGATTGAATTTGGCGTATCTGGAGCTCCCTGACTGCGGCATTGGTCACGAAGGGTACGCCTCCGAATGCAACGATCGTATCTGCTTATCACGCGGATGCTGATCCGTCTTGGTGGTTGGCTTTCCTAGTTGCAAGGCACTGGGAGACGCTTTGAAGACTCAAAAGCAGCCAGGTTTGCTCACTCTCAACCTCACATACAACTCCCACATTGGAGATGCCGGAGTGGGCGCACTCTGCGACGGACTCTTCGTCAACTCTGTCTTGAAGGTAGCTTGCTCTTGTGTAGCTTTAGTCATGCCTCTATTAACGTCGGATGCTTGCAGCAATTGCATTTGGATTATTGCAATCTCGGTCCTGATGCAAGTATCAAATTGGCTCAACTCGTGAGCATTCCTGCTAGTGCGATCACGACGCTGTCGCTACGTGGCAACGTACTTGGGGATGAGGGCCTGTATCACCTGTCTCTTGGACTTGCAAGGGCGCATAAGCTTACGACGATCAATCTGTCGGACAACGGCATTAGACACGTTCGTTGTCGCTCTATGAATTTGCCGAGTCGCGTATTGGTTTTTACTTGACCTTCTCGTACGTAGAACATGGAGTCGCTTGGAGTCTTTCGTGATGCACTTTTGCGAAGCAAGGCTCTGGCCCATGTGGACTTCACGTTCAATGCCATTGAGCCTGATGGAGCCCAAGTGCTTCTAGCAGCGCTTACGCCTGTACGTTGTATTTTGCCTGCTCATTGGAATCAACTACGAGACTTACGCGGTCGATCTGCCTGCAGGAGAATGTCAAGATCCAGTCGTTCCAGGTCGATGCATCTCTGCCTGCAGACATCTTCACTCTGTTGAACCGTGCTCCCAAGGCCGAGAGCAAGAAGAAAGGCAAAGGCAGCAAGAAGACGAAATGAACAAGCAAGCTCAGGACAAGACTTCTAATCTTACACTATCAAAACTGCTCTTGTCGGCTTCTGATGAACCCACTAAATATGCAGCTCCTGGCCCATGAACGGCGGTGACTCCACGTCCGAGAGCAGCGGCGTGCTCTCGTTCAAAGGCTTTCGAGTCTCTGCTTTCGAGCGGCTCGGTGCACGTTTGACGTTCATCATGTAGATCACGAGCACGCCCGGCAGGATCTCTGGAATGGTGTAAAACAGCCATGGATTGGACTTGTGCGGATCAAACACTTCAATAGACGGCATGGAGATCAACAACATCACGCTACGCGCCAGGAACACTGCTGAGATGACCACGCCTAGCCACGTCACGCGGCGGGCGATACCAGCAGCCAGTGCTGAGAACTCGATCTTGAGCAGCACACAACGCAATTGGTAGGCACAACGCGCCAGCATGATGGCCAGCAGCAGGAAGAAGACCGCGACTACAGCGTAATCGGTCTGGAACAGCACGCTGGTCTCTTCCGGAAACAGAGTCTTGAGCACCAGCAGCGCAAACTCCAAGAGGTAGATCCAGACATTGGCGACCACAAACAGCTTGCGGGAGAGCGCCTGCTGCTTGCTGTCACGCGCATAGCGCTGCGCAATGACGGACTGGTTGGCTGCAAACCGAGCGAGCGGTTTCTCAGCCCGCTGAGCCTGATAAAGCACATCGCCCCAGAAGCGCAAAAGCAGCGTGAAGGCTGAGAAGTACAGCAGCGTCGCAAGCTTGTTGAGTGAGGTCACGCCGAGAACGTACAGGTCGATTTTGGTCGGCAGGATCGGCGCGTCGATGATCATGTGCGTGTACACGAAGTTGGGCGACCGGCCTTCGACCCATTCGAAGGCGTGCATGTTGCTGAGCACGAGCCAGGCCATACGGGTGACGTACGAGAAGCCCAAGAAGGTCGGGAACCAGCGCATGCGCTTGACCGGCAGCAGATGCGTGGCATGGCCGTGCTCGCCCAGCCGGCCACGCTGGATACTCACCGACACCGTGTAGGCCAGCGCCAGTGCGTAGATGTACACGGAGCTGGCGGCTGCCGAGCGCGTGTAGAAGCAATGGCCGCTGCCGAAGACGCAGATCTGGGTCAGAAGCTCAGCCACGTGCTCCATGTTCAATTGAGAATCTCAGATGTGACAGAGAGGGTGGAAGAGAGCACGAGTGGGTACAGTGTACCACCATGTACCGGTGCTATGGGTACACTTGTCCATAGTGGGGAAGCCACAGTTGAATGAATCGACGTCTCAGATTCTATGGAGCAGCAGCATGGGACATGAGCTCTCATCTCATGCACAACATCAGCGCGCCATGAGAAGGATGGCGAGTGTGTACCCCTAATTGCGGTACACTCGCTGCTTTGTTTTGCGCGGGTCCCAGACGTTCGACTTTGCGCGATTCGGCGCGCTTTTGAGCCAATCAGCGCGGGTCGCGGTCGCACGCAACCCGCATTTCCCTTTTGGCTCACCTCGTGAACATGGCTCGGGCCGCCCGCAGTAGGACCAGCGGCCACCAGGCGGAAGAGGCCGATGCGGGAGCTCGAGGAAGCGCTGACCCTGGCCGAGCGGAGGTTTCGAGAGACCGGGCGCTCTACTTTGCGACGGGTCAGCGCCCAGCGCCACCCGCCCCAGTTGCAGCGGCTCCCGCCCTAGCGGAATCTTGGCCTGGGTATTTTAACACTGCGCGCGATCTGGATGCCAATCGTCTCGCGGCCCAAGCAGCGCGACAGGTGGATCTGCTGCGCAAGGAGCAAGTGGACAAGAAGGATGAAGACATGATCGAGCCCTGGCAGCCACGCAAGAAGCCGCGCACGAGCATTGTGACCAGCGAATTCAAAGTGCCGAGACTACAGGATCTGGCGCTGGAGTGCCTTGCGAACCACTGCGACCTGTTGCCTGGACTGGAGTATGTAGATGATGCAACGCGACATCGCTTGGCGACTGCCATTGTTAAGAAGCGACGGATGAATGCTAATTGTAGGTTTCGTCCGATCCTGGCATTCACCTCTTGGCGTCTAACGTATTTCTTGGTGTTGATATAGTGCTGCCATTGTTTATCTTTCCTGGAGTGCGCGAGATCGAGATTCCAGACTGCTCCAGTATCGATGAAGCTTCATTGCTACAAGCACTGAAGGCTTGTTTGGATCAAGGTTTATCATTGACGACGCTTCGACTTGGACTATGTGGACGAAGTGTTACCGATACTGTGATCCTTGAGCTTGGGTAAGGCATTTCAGTGAGATCGGGTAGCGGCATTCACTAACGGCACTTTCGGTGACAGCGATGCACTGCGTTGTGTTGAAAATTTGCAAGTCCAGGGTTGCTATCGGCTTTCTGATGTGGGCTGCGAAGCACTGGTTCGGCGTTGTGCTCCGAGCCTGCAATCTCTTGAGATCTCCTGCAATCAACGGATATCCAAGACATCGATCGACTACTTTGGCGAGCTACAAGAACTGACCTCTTTGACGCTGTCGGAGTGCCCACAACTGGATGATGCCTGCCTGGAGTCTCTCTTGGCTATGACCAAGCTGCGCTGCATATCATTGCAGCAGATGGAGCGCCTAACGGACGAGTTCATCTGCAAGCTCGCCAAGAGCCTTCCAAATCTAGAAGAAATTTCACTGGCGCGTTGCTCCCAGTTGACGGATATTTCGATTCGGACGCTGTTGGAAACATGTCGCGGGCTTAAGGTGTTGGACCTTTCAGATCTGCACTTGATCACGGACAACAGCTTTGAACCGGTACGAAACGAATGCATTTGTTGTCTCGCAGTCTTTTCGTTAACATTCTTGTTTTCATGCAACCACGTTCAGGTCCGAATGTTCGGTCACGCTCTTCGCCGCGTCAACCTGCGTGGGTGCATTGGACTTACGGATAACGCACTTCAGAACGTCACGGTTGGCGCAGGACATTACCTGGAAGAGCTTGTTATCGCGAGCGTATCGGTGAGTGCTGGACGATTCCAAATTTTGTCATGATCTGTGTTGTGTGTGCGTCGGTCATGAGAAAATCATTTTTTATTTCTAGCAATCGACTGACGTTGCGATACAAGCAATCCAACAGCATTGTGCCTCTAGCTTGCGCACACTCGACATGTCCTTCTGTCGTCGCGTGTCTGAAGATTCTCTTGGACGATTTACTGACTCTTCCGATTGCTTAGCGAGGTTAAATATGTGGGGTTGTACGCAGGTAATTCATGTCCACTAGTGCTGAAGCTCTGTAGTTACTGACGTGGTCTATCCGTTGCTGATTTCTGGCCGACGCATAGATCACAGCACGATTCATCACGGGCCATTCGCGTGACGGTCTTTTCATCACGGGCCATCCACTGTTAACGGGACTCACTGTGCGCTCGTAGCTGTGGTTTGCACGGTCTCCCGTGCTATTTTTTTCGAGCCTTTCGTTGAATGCACTTTCGCTCTTTTTATGAATTGGCTCTGCTTGTTTGGATGCTTTTCATTCATTCATTCAACGGGCTCCGCGAACGAAAACAGAAGTATAGGTACGCCAGATTGTCGTACGCGTCGCAGCATTTCATTTGCTCGGCGAGTCGCCACGCAAAAGGTGACCAAAACGATGTCCCGAGCAATGCGACATGCAGCGCGTCGTCGATACCGCCTTACGGGACGTGTGATTCACTTGTCGCTTGATAGCGACAAGGCGTTCGGGCAAAAATGTCGTCAATGCGAGAAAGGGAAAAACGTGACGCGCTGCCTTTGTGCTTCTGTGTTTCGCTCGCGCCAGCACCTTTTCAGTAAGCACGCAAAATGGGACGAGCGGGTTTTACATGAACGCGGGTCGGGGTGTTGGCGCAGTGTCTAAGAGAACCTGCATGTGAGCGCCGAGTCCCGGTCATAGAGCAGTCTTGTTTTGTTCTAAAGAGTGAAAGGCTTTTCCAGCTTTTTTCTTGAGCCTCATTAATAAACATCTTTCAAACCCCAAGGACATTCCCAGCCAGCGAAGAAGCCACACGTATGGTCAAGAGAAACTCCTCAGTTCGTCGCAAGTAAGTGTTCTCTATCTTTGGCGCTCCTGACGGGATATGACTGATGATCTCGATCATTCATTCCATAGGTCAAAGTCTACTCACTCTAGCCAGTGGGTCGAGCCTTGGACGAAAGACGAGGTAAATTTTCTCAATGGACTCCTCGACGATTGATGTGTCTGATGGTATCGGTGTTGCTCCCAGGATAATAAGCTGCGTTCTTCAGTCTACAAGCACGGTGGCAAGAAGTGGAAGCTCATTGCGACTTTTTTCGATCATCGGTCGCCGTCGCAATGCAATCAGCGGTGGAATGACCTCCAAAATCATGGTACAGCTGTGAAGAAGCCATGGAGCACAGCCGAAGACTTGCAAATGACGGAGCTTGTTAAGTCTCATGGCCCAGGGAAATGGGCTGTGATTGCGTCCTACTTACCTGGCCGCAACGGTAAACAGTGTCGCGAACGATGGCACAATCAATTGAACCCGGCTATCAAGAAAGGGCCTTGGACTCCGGAAGAAGACGATATTATCATGGCGATGCAGGCCAAGTATGGTAACCGCTGGGCCAAGATTACGGAAAAACTGCCTGGTCGCACTGACAATGCGGTGAAGAACCACTGGCATTCATCGATGAAGTCCAAGCTGAAGCGGTCGGCATCGGTTAGCCTCGGCAGCGATGAATATGAGAAGCCACCGCCAAATAAACACCGAAAGCGTCTTACAGCTCGAAAAAGTGCTCTGCGTTACAACCTTCGTGAATCCACCCCTTTGGCGAGCTCTCAAGGTCATGTGGAAGAAATGTTTAAGCATGGTGCGTGGTCACCAGACTGTGTATCTTCGTCGTCATTGGCATCTGCCAACGAAGAAAGTGTATCATACTCTGCAAGTGTTGGGAGCACGAGTGACGAGGATGATTCCAATCAGATCAAGCTTGAACCCCAAGACGATTTCGTTTCGGAAATCCAAGTGTCTAACTTTCCAGACGTGAATGAATTGTCGCCGGATGATATGGACGAGTTGGTGGAATCTGATGAAATGGAACATCAAGCACTCTTTTCGGTACGTTTCAAGTATGGTTTGGTGCCGTCGTATACATATTAATGATCATCATGTTTTCTTGATTGTAGGAAATTGTAGCAATTCCAGACGAAATGCGCTGTGAGGAGTTGCTAGCTGATGATTCTTCATCAGGAACAGATGGAGATGTCGAGGCTCTTGATTCGAGTGACTATGGGAGCGATCACGCTTACGAGACGGACTCGTCTCTGCTGGAAGACGTGGTCACTACGTGCATGAAGCTCGATAGTGCCGAAGAGATTGATGTTGCCCAGTCACTGTTTGCCACGTCAAGCTTGAATCAGGCGTTCTATGGCAAACCCAGCCCAGCATCTCCAGTGGCTATGAAGACGGAGGTTGTGGTTTCTGATCCACTCTTTGATATCATGCGTGGTTCCCCGTCGGACTCGATGTATGAATACCCGCCGTTGTCTCAGCCCCAGCTCTTTGCTGCTCCACCGCAGCATCAAGGCATGAATACTCTTTGCATTGGATGGAATGGAAGTTACACGGCCCCAGATTCATCTTATCTTGATCACTACACAGACGAAGATACACCGGATGAAGACGAGACTACGATGTTCAAGCACTTTCCGCTGAAGCACTGCGAGGAGCTGGCTTCGTGTGCTGCGCTTCCGGTTGCTGGTCCGGATATGGAGAGTTTCTCGCCCGTAGATGTCGACGGGATGCAACTCACACCTGTTCATGACCACGACTTGCTGGACATCTTGATTTGAAGGTGGTGTTGCTGTTTTCGTCATTTCGTTGTTGAAGTCCGTGGTCTGTTTCGTAAATAGCCAAAATTGACATTGTGAATTTGTATAAAATACACTCAAAATTGCTGGTACTGGTTTTGGTTATCTTCCTTACATTTTCCTTCTGAAATACTGGTTAAAACCCAGTATACCGGTTTAGCGTCTTTGTCTCTCATCAGCGTCAGCATACTCTAGTTGCCATGATCGACCGCCGGTATCACCGCTCGCTGCAGCTCTTCACGTGGCTGGCGTGCGGCGCCATGACCGTCAAGCTCGTCTTCTTCACGGAGTACGGCACGAAGCGCGGTCGCACGCAGCCGCACGTGTTCACGGGGGTACGTGCGCTCTTCTCTACCTTGGTCTGTGGTTCATTTGGCTGACTCGAATGGATGGCGATGGGCATTCGCAGATCCAACAGTACGCTGACAAGACGCTGGACGACTTCTTCGGCGTGGGAGAGATCGCCAAGCAAGCAGACGCCAACAAGAATGCAGAGACGACAACCACGTCTGATCGCCATTAACTCAAACAGAAAACGGATCGTGTATTTCGCTTTTAATTCCTCCGAGATCTCTGCTAATGCCTTCGCTACAGTTAAGGCCTGGGACCTACTCACTCGCTTGGCTCTTCAGTAGGAGCAGCTTGTTGCGCAGCTGTGGGCTTGAACACAGCGAACTGCGGGCGGGGCGGCTTGCGCATCGTACTGGCCGAGCCAGCACGTTGGCCGTAGAGACCAGCACGCGGAGGGGGAGCCATCATCGCTGAAAGCGGATCCTTCTTCATGAGCGAAGCATGCGCACGAGACTGAGGTGGCGCCATCAATGCAGCAAGTGGGTCGTCCGAGGCCGGAGCTCCGCCGCTGATTGATCCTGGAGCCGACTGCGAGCCAGGAGGCCCAAGAGGACCGCCGTGGGTTGAGTTCGGCGTACTGCCAGGCATGGGCCCAGTCGGCGGGGCACTGGGCATCACCGGCTCTTCAGCTGCGGTCTCACCCGGAAACACCCATCGCTTCTTTTCTTCATCAAAGTATGCCTCCATCTGCTCTCCAAGCTTGGCAACCTTGGCATCAGGGTTCATCTTCTGCGTGATAAGCTTTGAAATGCCTGAGAACCAACCCGAGGAGGACTTGGAGCCACTCGGCGGCGGTGTCTTGGATCGCACTGTCTTCTTGGTATCCTTAAACTTCGGACTCGCAGATCCCTTGTCACTTGACGGGCCATCGCCACCAGCCTTGGGGCTGCGAGGAAGCGCTTCCGAGCCACGAGAAGCAGCTTCGGTCTTGCCCTTCTCTTGAGCTAGACCAGATTTACCCGCATCTCCGGATAGATCCAATGTTGGCTTCTGGAACGTGGATGGAGACGGTGGAGTGGGCGTCGGCATCGGAGGAACGGCTGGCTGCTGTTGGGCCGGAGAGGCCCATTGAGAAGGAGTAGGGGCAGCAGCCGGCGTGGCAGGAGCTGGCGGGTAATCGTTATGGGCAGGCGCAGAAGGCAATCCGCTGTACGTCGGTGCAGGAGGCGCATTCTGCCCGTGACCAGCCAAGTAGTGTGCTGGTGCATGTGCAGGTGCATGGCGATCATTCGAGTGAGGAGCATTAGCAGTGTTAGACGGTCGGAAGGAGTTTCCATAGCCCCCATAACCTCCTCCGTATGATCCGTTTGATCCAGGCGCAGGCGTTTGCTGAGGTTGCTGCGGGTATGAAGGATACCCATTCTCCGATCCATTCGTTTGCGGTTGCTGTGAGTACGACGGATATCCGTGCTCTTGTCCATTAGCATTCTGCTGCTGGGGGTACGAAGGATATCCATTTTCCGATCCATTAGTGGACTTGGGCCCACTGGACTGCTGGGAATAGACCGGATAAGCATTTTCTGCATACACATTCTGTGAAGACGAGCCGTGGCTACCTGGAGCCACATTCGTCGGTGCTTGGCCTTGAGTTGGTGCGTACGAGGATGCTGCGCCACTGGGGTATGCAGGAGGAGCATGACCACCGCTGTTAGATCGCGGAGCACCTTGGAATAAACTGCTGCCAGCTCCATGCGAAGGCATCGATTGTGTAGCAGGTGCATCACTACCTTCCACGACACGGTTCACGATTTTGCCCATAATGCTGAGCGCACTTCCCAGACCCCATTTGCCCTGTTTCCCATTGCTAGAAGTAGACACAGACTGCACACGATCTTGTCCAAGATGCTGGCGGAGGCGGTCGTCAAGCACTGTCAACTGGTTCTGCATTCCTTCCAGGTACATCGAAGTTCCAGGTTTCATGTTGGCTGTCACTGCCTTAATGACATTCAGCATGGAATGCACATACTTAAACGAAGTCTCAAGCTTGCCGTGGTCAGCCAGAATCATTGCGTATATCAACTTGTAGCCTTGGAATGATATCATCGCGTTGGTATTCGAGTTTGCCTTCTTTTGAATCCATTCGTATATTTCCGTGCGTTGGACAGCAGATGCAGAGACATAGAAGCGAGCTTCACTAGGTGTGCGGTGGTCACCACCAAGCAAAGCGATCTTAGAGCTTGGAGACGGCGCTTCGACAGTAATTCCAGCGAGCAAATAGCAAATGTGAGCTGCCAAAACCGAGCCTGTCTCGTTCCACAATCGATCGCCAAGCTCTATCAAAATCTGTATCTCACAAAAGTTGCCTAGTCAGAGAGGTGAATGCGGTTACTCCAGTAAGCAGTGTGATGACGCACCGTATTTGTGTCAGCGGTTCTGTTTGCTAAAATGACTTGTGCGTGCGCAATCCAACTGGAAAGAATTGATGATCGCTCTGCATGGCGCTCATGAGTTTGCAAAAGCTTTTGTGGCTCGTGAACACTCTTTTCGTGCTGGTCAGCAAACGACATGTACAGTGCGCGGCAAGGGTCCCCAGCTGCGTAATGGCTGTTTAAGTATGTACACAATACGCGCTGCAAAAAATCAGAAAGTCAGTGACACGAAAGCCACACGAAATTTGGAGTTGCTACCGACCTTATACTCGTCCTTATCTGTGAATGACGCGATAAGCATTGCCTCTGGCCACATCTGCGCACTAATTGCGGCCTCCACTGCTCCCTTTCGGTTGCCAACAAGTAGTAAGTCTCGAATTTGGTTTGCACTTTGAGCAATAGCATTTGGGTGCACTCCAGTCTGAAGCGGCCTTGGAGCTGGAAACGCAGCTGGTTGGTTGCTACGGTTCAAAGATTAGTGACTTTATTTCGTAATGTGGACTAGCTATGTAAGGACAACACAATAAACTCACCTTCTTCGGCGCCGGTCGTTATCGCTCAAAAGAGCGACCAGTTGACCCTCAGGTGAGTTTGGATCACTCACAGAAGAATCAGATCGAAGTTTACCATTTGACTTGATTAAAATGCGCAAAATGCTCAGCAACAACCACTCGTCTTCTTCCAGAGAGCCGCTTGATACAGAAAGTTGCTGCAGTCTCGATTCGAGGTATTGCCTACAAGTATATAGCAATATTTGGATCAATAACGATGACAATGAGAGTCCACAGAAGAACTCCACGTACAGAACAGTGGCTTCAGTGACATTCTCAGTCAACGGACCCGGGAATGATTCCAGCTGCTCCATGACTGAGTCTTTCGGGTGAATTTGCTCCACTCGATACACGCCAACGGGCCCCTTGCGCAACTCTCCGTGGGGTCCGTTATCAAACTGAGAAGGCCTGTGAAACAAACGGCAAGACTGTAAGTATTTCTTTCGAACTCAATCAGCACAAATGGCATCACAAACATCGGCATCCGAGGGCTGTTGCGGAAACTGCTTCCAGCATTGTTCAAACGCAGCTTTCTCTTCGGAAACATCGTCACGACCGTTCCACCAAAACCAAATGAAGCCAAGCATGACGGCGGAACCACACATGGATCCTTATACTTGTTTTGCCGACCTGCCGACGTTTCGTTGTATGAAGCTTGAGCAGGAGCGTAACCTGTGTTGTATCCTTGGTTAGGTCCTTGGTTGAACGCTGGGGCATGAGAAGGTTGGTGGTACGCTGTATTTTGCTGGTATCCAGCGTGAGCCATTGGTGCTTGAGCATGATGTTGTTGGTGTTGATACTGATGAGCAGAGGGTGCAGCCGGTGCTTGGTGGGCATAGTACGACTCAGAATGGTGAGAGCTCATAGATGCTGAACTTAGACTTCGCTGCATGCCAGTCCCAGCTCCATATGAATCATGTCTTGAATACGAACCATGACTTTGCTGATATGATGGAGCATGCTGGTGTTGTTGCTGAGTTTGAGTGGCGTACGGCTGAGGGTGACTCGCCGAGGCCAAGCTTGCAGCAGGATACTGTTGCTGTTGCTGTTGCATGCCATATAACTGGTTTTGAACATCCTGCTGCGGTGGCCCGGAAGCAGCGAAAAAGTCTGAGGGAGACGCAGTAGGCTGTGCCTGATTAAAACCATCAAAACCTGAACTGGAGTTGCTTCCACCAAAGTATGACGATGAGTCCACTTCTTGTACCGGCAACGCATTCGGATCGTGAGAATCCATGCTAGATCGCCCAAAATCGTTCTGGAACCCACTGTATTCAGAGCCTCCAACACTAGCTTGGGACGGCTGGAAATGATGCACAGCCTCATGGTGAGTCATACGGTCACCATCATAAGATCTGGAATCGTCGGATCTGCCTCCGACCGAAGGCGGATGCGCTGGGAATTGAGCGTGCTGATGCGATTCGGTGGTAGAATGTGATGCATATTCAGGATGCGTATTCGGCGGATTTCCAAAAACACTTCCGTGAGCCGGAGATTGCCCAAAGGCTAGGCTATCCCCTTGTACTGGTAAAACTTGGCCAAAGGATGAATTGGCAGGAGAAGGTGGCACAGGGTAGCTCTGATTATAATCTTGGCCGCTTGATGTCAGTTCACCACTGTCGGCTCCCAAATGGCTGCTGTTGCTAAAAGATGACGAGCGCTTACGCAATGGAGTTTCGTCTCTTGCATCCATAGAAGCAGCTGATGCATTACCAAGTGACTTGCGTTGAGTAGCTAATGTGCTTCCAGTATGACCAACCGTGGAGAAAGTCGGCGAGCGGCTCTGATAATGATCACCTTCCGAGCTTCCTTGGAAATGTTGCTCTGCATATGAAGATGCGTTGCTGACACCACGAGATAAGGACGGTGGGGCCAATGATCTTTGGTTAAAGTCTGAATTGCCCACCGGAGGGGTGTCGAAACCGCCAGACGAATGAGCAGATTCGGTGGCTGATACTTGCGAGGAGGCATTTGCTTGAGCATTGCTTTGATCGTACGATTCATATGACTGACCAACCCCATCAAGGAAATGAGATTCCTGGTGTTGTTGGGCGTGCGCATTGTTCTGATACGATGATTGACCAAAATAGCCTAGAGAAGAATTTGATTGTTGGTGCTGCTGCTGCTGCTCATTCACTCGTGAATCAAAACCTGATTGTGTGTTGCTTTGAATATATTGATGCGTTGTTGCACCACCAAAGAAATTATCCGCAGTTGAAGGTTGTGCAGCATAAAATCGAGCAGATTCATCTTGTTGGCTGAATTGGGTAGCATCGTGATGCTGTTCGAACGAAGCACTTTGCTGCTCGCCAAACGCACTGGCTGCAGATGCTCTTTGAGCATCACTCTGCTGTCCGTTATACCCTTCGACCCCATTGTATCCGTTCTGGTCATACGACCCATATCCAGGCTCAGGAGAAGCTTGACTATTGGCAAACATATCAGATGCAGATCCGTAACCACTCATACCACTGCTCTCTTGTCCGTATGAAGCTTTAGTTAAAGAGTGTCCACCGAACATACTCTCCGCAGAAGTAGCACTGTCGTCGAATGCCTGGTTCGCATGCGGTTCTTGATGATAGTTAACAGATCCAGAAGTGTCATATGCCACTTCAGAGTGTCCAAATTGAGCGTGAGCATCATATTCACCTCCATTGGCAGTCTGGTTACCAAAATCTGTGGTGGGTGGCTCAGCATAATCCTAGAGTAAATCCAGACATTTTGTTATATTCCGATCACGACGTAGTGCGCTATTGACCAGAAGCACATACCTGTTGATACGAGTTGTATGACGATTCTCCATACTGCTGCGCAGATTGTTCAAAAGATCCGTTAAAATCTCCACCAGAAGGAGCAGACCCGAAAAGATCCGCAGCATTGGCCGTTGGAAGGTTGTGCTCAGGAAATCCGCTAGGTCCAGAGCTTGGAGGAGCACCAAAAGAGCTGAAAGGATTTGGAACATCGGACCCAGAGGTGGTTCCAAATAATGAGGCTGCCGCTGGAATATCTTCCTGCTGATCACTTGAACGAGGCGCTCCAAATTGACTCGCATCTACCGAGTCTGAAACACCAAAAATACTGCTCGCAGCTGGAACATCTGAATCCAGCTCACTTCTGGTACTGGAAGAGGAGCCAAACGCACTTGGCTCGTCAAGCGCAGTATCGTTTCCAACCGAGCCCGCCTGAGCAAACGCAGTGCTCGCGGTTGAGGAGCCAAACATACTGCGTGCTTCGGATCCATTGCCATCAGAGAATGGTGCATCGTCACTTGCGTCAGAACCTTCGAAGACAGTTCCAGCAACTGAAAATTGTCCCTCGCTCACTGATGGAAAATCAGTGCCGAATGCGGTACTTGCATTCGAGGAACCGAACAAGCTGCGTGTTTCCGACGCATTTCCATCTGAATACAGGTCATCGCTTGCATGTTCCGATCCACCAAAGGTAGCTCCAGCTGACGAAACACCTCCAAAAGAAACAACAGATCCTCCTGCATGACGTGTGTTCGCAAACGAAGCACTGTGCTCAAATGAAAAAGTATCATCGGCACCATTGCCACCATCAGGGGAATTGAAGTACGATCCTTCAGTCGACTCGCCACCGAATAAGTGCTGTGAATCGGGTTCATTTGGAGAGTACTCTTTCGAATGCTTCGTATGTTGCTTCACAGGTTGATCTACACTGGTAGATGCAAAATTATCCGTTTCCTGGACATTCCCCCAGGCCGCGTCTTCAGTACCAGATTGATCATCCCACTTTAGCTCAATTTCTTTACCAGAGTGATCATGCGCACTGTTTTGGATATTGGAATGACTTTCGGATCTGTACGAGTCATGGAGATGCGATGATTCAAACTCTTTCTCAACAGAAGGTTGCTCAAACAGAGATCCACGAGAGATCGACGCAAAAACAGCTTCTGCTGGCGTTTGTTTTCCTTTGAAGCTTGACTGCGAGTGCTCGACCGGTCGATCCTTAGTTACCATTGGCGCATCCGTCGTTGCTTCTTGCACTTGCTCTACTGTCTCAGCGTTCGACGTAAAGCTAGATACACTCGCGGAAGTAAACACGGCTGAAGTGCTCAGCGACGACGACCCAAAGCTCGTGTTGTGCTCCGAAGACGCACTCGAAGCCACTTCTGGCTGGAATTCCTGAGAAAAGCTGGTATTTAAAGCAAGCGAAGGCGCACCAACGTGAGGATCAGCGGGTTGTTCTTCGAGTGAAAGCTTCTCCAAGCTGTCTTCTACCGCAACAGATTCACCCCACTGTTCGTCGGGTTGATCAAACAACGCATCATCGTCCTGGGCACCCCAGAAGTCGTTTGAGGAAGCTGTGGCGGTCTCAGTCACAAAGGAAGCCACACTTGAGTGTTGTTCTGCAAGTGCGCTACTGCTTTCGTGCACGGCTGAGGTAATTGGTGTTGCAGCTGAAGGAGCTGCAGGTTTATCGCTCCAATTGTCGCTCCACTCATCTTGTTCCTTCTGAGAAGGTCTGTGTTCCTGCGTCTGGTATGAAGACGAATGGAAGGAGTGACCAAAAGCACTCAACGCAGCAGACGGTGGCGATGCAAAACTGCTCGTAGGTAGAGGAGCAAAAGAACTCGTAGATGGCGCAGAGGATACTCCAAACGCTGATGTAGCAGGTGAAGGAGGCGCAGCCGAGGTCTCACCAAACACAGACGATGAAGGTGCAGCCACAGGCGGTTGCACCACGTTCGACATACTTGAGCCAGGCTCTTCCACGGGCTTGGACGACTTGATCGGCTCTTCGTCTACCCACGCAAACTCATCATCTTCAGCGATCACTGCTGATTCGTCAGCATCGTCCATGGGATTCGAGAACACAGTCGATGGTGAGTCACACCCCCATCCATCATCTCCATCGAACGTATCGTCTTCCATCGCGAAGAACTGCGTCGGCTTGGGTCTTGAAAGCGTGCTGACCGAAGCGGGTTGCGGCGCAGATGGTGGAGCTATTGGCGGAGCCACAGGAGCCGCCATGGGCGGTGCCACAGGAGGTACAATAGGCGGAGCCAAAGACGGAGCCACAGGATCTGCCATAGGTGGAGCCATAGGCGGTGCCATAGACGGAGCCATAGGAGACGCCACAGGCAGAGCCATGGGTGGTGCAGCTGAAGGAGTTTGTGATGGGGCCACGAGCGGTGCCACAGGAGGAGCTGTCGTCGTCGACGGGGGTCTGTTGTAGCCAAATCCCATCGTGCTCGTAGCGGTTGACGTGTTTGCCATCACACGATTCGCAGGCGTCATGAATCGATTTGACGTCGTCGTTGTCGTCGTCGTATTCGTGAGCCGGCTGCTCATAGTCGTCGCTTGTCTTGGTGTATACTGGAACAAGGTCGTGGAAGCCGTCGGTGGCGCAGCAGATGCAGTGTTCATCCCAGTAGCATTGCCTGTCGGTTGGCTCGGGCCGTAGTTCACGCGATTGCGGCTGGCATCCAGACCCAGCGAGGCAAATATATCTTGATGCGGCGGCGCTGTCCCCGATGGCTTCTGTCGCAATCGAGTGCCGGCACTGGCCGGTCGTTGCTGCGGCGTAGCTCCGGCATTGAGCACCATGGGTCCCGGACGAGGGGCCCAACCGCCTTGGTTGTCCATTGGTCGCGCTCGGTCTCTGTCCGTATCGCTGGATAAAGCGCCACGCGTCGTGCTGCTCGCGGCGCTTTCCTTTCCCTTGGGGTTGTCACGCTAACAGTAAAATGCGCTTCTCGGCCTCCCGTTCTCCTACCGGTATCCACGGTATGGCTTCGGTATGTTTTGCGTTCGCACTGAAACGAGATCCCGTTAAGTACGGTCCAATCGCACTTAGCGGGAGCGCTGGCTAACGCCAAAAGAAGGTGGGATCATCGCGTGAAGAAGCGTCAAGCAGCTCTCCCCCCTTAGGAAGCCTGCCTGATTGTCGAGCCTCGCGCCCTTGCAGCCCATTAGCGCTGCGTCTCTGTGTGTCGTTTGAACTCTGCTGACTGCAATACACTGATCCAGTATGCCCGTGGAAGTGCAGCGTAAGCTCACCGTGCTGGGCTTTCCTGGCGTCGGCAAGTCGTCGCTCACGACGTGCTTCGTGGAGAACCGCTTTGTGGAGAATTACGACCCGACCATTGAGAACACGTTCCACAAGACCATCCGCTTCCGCAATGCGCACTTTGTGACCGACATTGTGGACACTGCTGGCATGGTGAGAGAGAGAGATGCGCAAGCCAAGATGGCTTACTTATTGCTGACCTGTGCGTATGATTGGTTGCTTTGACGGATAGGATGAGTACGCCAACTTCTCACAAGCTGCCTCGGTCGGCGTGCATGGCTATGTGTTGGTGTACTCTATCGGATCGCGTGCATCGTTCGATAAGCTCAAGCTGATCAACGAAAAGCTGCTCAACATGCTTGGGTCCAAACCCCCGCGTGTTCTCGTGGGCAGTATGTCTGATTTGGAGAAGAGCAGGAAAGTAGTGATTCCATTCATGCATTTACGACTGATTGGCTGGCTGGCTCTGGACTCTCGCTAGTCGTGCAGTCCAAAGACGAAAAGCAACACTATTAACGCTCTCTGTGTTGATGTGCAGACAAGTGTCACAAGAGGAAGGCCAGCTCTTGGCGCGGCAGTGGGAATGTCCCTTTGTCGAATGCTCCGCCAAGGACAACGAAAACATTTGTACGTCGTTTCCCACTCGTTGATCTCTTGAAATCCTCATCGCTCTTTGCTGCTCACAGCCGAAGTATTTACCTACTTGATCAAAGAGATCGAGCGCGACTCGGGGCTGTTGGAAGTGAGTGGCGACGCCGGCTGCATCATCTTGTAACACCACGTAAACGATACGCATCTTAAGGGGACGTCATCATGCTGCTGCATTATGTATTGCTTCCATTCCTAATTGCGGCTTTTATAGCTCCTGCGGCCACTGTACTTGTGGATCCGAGCCGGTCCGCGTCCAGCTTGAACCGGACCGTGGCGAGGGGGTCCGCGTGCCTTCTTTTTGTGGTGGTCCCTTCCTCTGGCATTTGCTGCGCTTGCCTGGAAGAGCTGCTCGTTCGCTCCGCCTCTGCCTCTCGGACCGCCGGAATCAAGCCACAATGATGCGCAAGGTGACCTTCGAACTGGGCCGCGCCGTGCGGGAAACCGGCCAGGCCATTGACCGCCTCGGCCTGCGCGTGCTCGGCGACAACTCCTTTAAGGAACGCTGTACGTGAAGCAATCTTAAGTGGCAGTGGAGGTCGCTGGGCGAATGGCGATCTTTCAGCCCAGCGTCTTCTTGCTCATCCGAGAGATGAATCACTGATATGTATGCTGTGAACAGTCTCTCGCCACCGTCAGGTGATGAACCTGTACGACAAGCGCCCTGTTATCGCGCACGATGTGTTCGTGGCCCCCAACGCCACTGTTATTGGTGACGTCGAGATCTGCAACGACGCCTCGATCTGGTACAATGTCGTCATCCGCGGTACGTCTAAGGTTCGAATGACGGCTCATTGCGTATCCTGCGAAGCTGACCTTCCCATCTGTATCGTCACCAACAGGCGACCTGAACCAGGTGCGCATTGGCAACCGAACCAACGTGCAGGACCGCACGGTCATCCATACGGCCAGCAGCACGTCGCCTGGTGTCGCCCCCGGCGCCTCGATCGGCAACGACGTGACCATCGGCCACGGCTGCATTCTGTACTCGTGCACGATCGAGAACAACTCGCTCATCGGCATGGGCTCCATCATCCTGGACGGCGCACTCATCGAGTCCAACACGATCATCGCTGCTGGCAGCGTCGTGCCCCCTGGACGCCGCGTGCCCTCGGGCCAGCTTTGGGCCGGCAACCCGGCCAAGTACGTCCGCGACATCTCGGACGACGAAGTCGCCGACATCGTCAAGCAGGCGGCTGAATACAAGGGCATCGCGGACACCCACAACGACGAGTTCCTGCCCTACGGCACGGCGTACCTTGACGTACGTGGTCTTGGCTGATAAGGCGTCCGGACCCCAAATGGCTAACGGTTTGATGCATGTGCAGGCTGAGAAGATCAAGGCTGCCGGTGGTCAATTGTAAAGCGAGGAGCCGTAATTCCTTCCTTGCGAGTAGACTCTTCGACCCGCCTACTTCTGTTTCGACTAGGAGGTCTTGGGCATCGTAACTTTAAACAAAAGCGACCAACATGAAAGACAAGACTCTCATCTCGCTCTCGACCCTCTTGAGAATGAATGGATTCCTTTGCTGCTGCTGTGTCCATCCACATTCTGTCTCTAGTCCTCCGTCTCGATACGTATTCTCTTCTGCTTCTTCCCAGTAGTATCGGTCTTCCGTCGCTTCTTCTTGAAGTCCACATTGCCTGATGTCGAGATCTGAATCTCCTCTTCTCGAGTCGCATTTGGAATCTCAAGTTCCACGCCTTTGTAGCTGCCACCCCAAGGGTTGAACGCACCCAAGGCGTTGTCTCCCTGCGACGAGAACTCCTCTAGCGCATCTAATCGCTTCTGCTCCTCTGTAAGTCTGGCTTCTTCTGCCTCGGCCTCCGCATTCCGTTGAGCGACCGCTTCGTCGCTTTCGTCAATAGTCCGGACTTCAACTGTACTCCACTCCCCAATGCCTGTGGTCTCGTCGATCTTGTGGTCTGGCAGCGGCGCCGTCATCGAGTCAGGCGCCACCATGCGCTCGGCTGCCTCGAGCGTGATGCCTTCGGGCAGTTTGACGCGCAGTCGATCGACCAGCACGTCGGACTCGGTGACCAGTTTAGCCAGATCGGGCAGCATGTACGCGATCGTATACCGACGGAATGTGATAGCAGTGTTGGGCACAGTGTGCACGACGGCCTTCTCTATCAATGCATCGATCCATTCATCAGCATCTTCGACCCAAATCTGACATGCGCTGCCTGCTTCCAATGTGCCCTGCCACACAAGACAGTCAGCATTCCCTCGCACAATGGCTGCATTCTCGCATCATACCTCATGCTTTCGACCGTCCAGATACACAGTCCCCCGGATCGCATACACGCCGTTATCGTCTTCGTTCTCCAGCTCTTCTTCTAACTCCGTCTCGTCTTGCACCGGTGGCATCGGCCGACCACCGCCACCTCCGCCACCTCCGCCGACTCTGCCTCCAGCAGCAGCGCCTTTGCCACCGATACCAGACTGTCTTCGTGGTGGCGGCGGTGGGGGAGCAGCTCCTGATCGACCTCGCGCGGGTGGAGGAAGCGGAGGAGCGCTCTTGCCAGCCATGTCTTTTGCGAACTTGGCTTGCGCTGCCTACGAACAGGAGCGTCTCTTGAGTGAGTCCATGACAGCTTTACTGGGCAATGCTACCCCCGTACCTCTTCTATCTCACGCAGTTGGTCCTGAAGGTTCTTATCTGCGTGATAAGCATCCGATTTGGCCTTGCGTTTGAGCTTCATAGTCTCCTGCACCATATCCTTGTGCTTGCGCCCCTGCTCATGGTGCTTGATGCTCTACACAACGCCATGGTCTTTTGTCAGCCTCAGACGATACATAAAAGCCCAAGGCCACGAAGATGGCCATAGTGTGGACCACACGCAACGTACCAGCTTATCGCCTTGCATCCACACATTGCAATACTTGCAGAAATGCCGCTCCTTCGACACCCAATAGTCCACCATGCCGCCTTCCTGCACCAATATGCGCGAGCCGTATATTAATAGTATCTGTTTACACGGGTTCAATTGATGCCTCTTTTTGTCACTTTTGAAATGAATTGCATGGATTTGAATTGCATGTGCTTTCCACTTTTACCCCTTCCCCTGATCGATCTGATTGGTCCATAGTCATTGGCTAGCGTGGTTGGCTGGCGTGAAGCTCAAGCGAATGACCGGGCGCTAATTCAGTCGTGATTCCGAAACAACAATGAGCAAGCGTGGTACGTAAATGGACTCCAAGCCTGAGGCGCTCTCCATGCGCCTACGGCAACAATAGCAGCGTCTATATAGCAACCAAAGATACTGATCTTCGTCGTGATGCGCAGGACGTGGTGGTGCCGCCGGCAACAAATTCCGCATGACCCTCGGTCTGCCCGTGGGTGCCGTGATGAACTGCGCTGACAACTCGGGTGCCAAGAACCTGTACGTGATCGCCGTGTGCGGTATCAAGGGTCGCCTGAACCGTCTCCCCGCCGCCGGTGTGGGTGACATGGTGCTGGCCACCGTCAAGAAGGGTAAGCCGGATCTCCGTAAGAAGGTCATGCCCGCTGTCGTTATCCGCCAGCGCAAGTCGTGGCGCCGAAAGGACGGTGTCTTCCTCTACTTTGAAGACAACGCCGGTGTCATCGTCAACCCCAAGGGCGAAATGAAGGGCTCGGCTATCACCGGCCCCGTCGGCAAGGAGTGCGCTGACCTGTGGCCTCGTATTGCCGCCAACGCTGGTTCGATTGTTTAAGTGTATTCAAACTCGCTTTGCGGAATCCAAAGTTCCAACAAGTATTGAAACAAATGACAGAATCGCGTTCATGCTCCATGCAGCCAGTTTCATGCCTTCTTCTTCTTGCCCTTCTTGGTCACCTTGAGCGCCGCCTCCTCCTCCAGTCGGCGCCGCTCATCTTCGTTCTTGGTCTCCTCGCGGATCTCCTTCTTGAGCTGCTTGAGCACGTTCGTGCTTTCATCCAGCAGCGCCGATGAGACGCCTTCGATAGATGACGCGGCCTCCTGCAAGCACAAGCTATTCGTTCAGTCCAAAGAAGAGAAGAGATTGCTAGAGAATGGACGCACCACGGCGGCAGTCAGCCGTTGAGATCGCAGCTCCAGCGCCATGAGCAGACTGGGCACAACTGTGCCGTCTTCAAATGCGTACTGCGTCGTGACGATCTCGACGCCGGTCTCAGTCATGCTCGTAGCGTGGGCCTCGCTGAACGTCTGCAAGCACGCTTCCAGAGCGATCTCCGTGTTGAGACGATTCCGGAGCGCGATTGCAGACTGGAGCAGCTTGTCATTGCCGCCACAGGCCTCGACTTCGTTAATGCTGGTCTCTAGTCGAGCGATATCGCGCCGGTGCTTCTTCGTGCCGAGCTCAATCTTGACGCAGAGCGCGTGGCAGCCGAAAAGCGTGCACTCGGCCTCGGCGCTTTGCACGACCTGGATAGCTAGCTGCAACATGGGGCCGCTGACGTTCTCCCGTTGCGCTGTCTTGAGCGCTGTCTTAAGCGGCTCGATGAGCGATCGGATGCCGATGGGGCGGACCAGCATTAAGGCTTTGATCTCTTCCTGCAGCATCACATGCGCCACGAGCTGGTGGTAGGTCCGCTTTGCTCTCTGGATCAGATCGCTGTCCACTGCCTTCTGCTGCGCACCCTCCACTGCAGTATATAGCGCTTCAGCATCTGTGCGAGTCAACGTCAGCACGCGAACGATATCCTCCTGAGTAATGAGCACGTTGGACCTGTTCCTCTTGCTCTCAGGCTCCGAGTCTGCTATTTCAAAGCCAGCGGAAGACGTCGATGAGGAGTCGATCGCACTTCCAAGAGAGTCCAGCGAGATGATCGGCTCTGTCGCAGCGTCTGCAACGTCATTTACAGCAGTCAAGTCTGACGATCCCGTCAAGTTGTTGGCTGCTGGGTCTCCGCTATTCCGGCTTGGCTCGTTAGCTCTTCCGCTGGCAGGACGGTCGCTCAATGCTGCTTCATCTTGGCTGCTGCTATTGCTGCCGCTTGCAGTGATGAGTGCCAGCGTCTGCGCGATCAAATCGAGCTTGCTATTAAGCACGTTGCGCAGGTCCTGCTCCGTCTTGCCCATCTCGGTCGCGCACTCTTGGCAGTACCGCATCAGGCGCTTGCTTCCGACTTCTTCGGTGGACGAGCAGGGCTTAGCGTCGCAATAGATATTGTGGCAGTGCTGGCAGAGACTGGGACGCCGGATACGGTTGAAAGCCTCCTTACACCAATCGCACACGGTCTGCGTCTGGAATTTGAACAGGAGGCGGCGGCACGCGGGCTCAGTCGCGAGGTCGAGCGCACGGTTCCCGTACTGGTTCTTCTGGTCCACAGACGCCGAGTTGGCCAGTAGAAACTCCACGACCTCGCGATGGCCGCCGGAACAGGCCAAATGGAGACAGCGGTTGCCCACCGAGTCGACGTCTTCAACGCTGTAGCCTGCATGAACGAGGATCGACACGACATTCATGTGGCCCTGGTAGCATGCCCAATGCAGCGGCGTGTTGACGCCGTTCCCAAGTAATGCACCAGACCGCAAGCTTCCATTGGCCACAGCATTAGAATATCCAGTGACTGCGGTATTATCGCCAGTGGAACCAGTAATGGCGGGATCTGCAAGCGTTGGTGCTGCGACAGAAGGCAGCGGCAGATTCCGCCGTCTCGTCGTCTTGTACATGCCGTCGGCTCCAAGATCCAGAAGATACATAACTATATCACTCCTGCCTCCGTATGCTGCGGCCGCGGTGGCCGTCCACTTGGTCTTGGTGATGAATCCGACGGGTGCGCCCTGGTGCACGTGCCATTGGACGGCCTGGAGGTCGCCCTCGCGACAGAGCTGTAGCAGCCGCAGACCCTTGTCGATGTCCGCAGGCGACGCGCTCTGCTGCGACAAAGGCTCCACTCGGATTTGGATCTGCTCCGGTGCGTCCACGTCGTCCTCATTGGGCGGATCGTCGTCCGCAACCAGTGACTCGTCTTTGGTTAGCGACATGGCTTCCTTCGCGGCGCTTCATGAAGCCATGAAAAGCCTGTGCAAATGAATACCTCTGGAAATAAATATCGCAGGTGGTTTATACCTGCAGCATTGCACGCACGTCATGGTATGAGGGGGAGGACGCTGAAGGGAGGATGGCAACGAAGGCGCTTACTGCTTGTCTATCGGCTCGTGTAAACAGGCGAACCAGTCAGCCAAGAAGGCGCAGCGCACGAGCGTGTCGCTCAGCGCGCGACTGCATCAATGGATCGTCCCGATTAACGTACGTAGGTGCTCGAGCGTGTGGCTGCGAGGTCATGAGACTGACTTCGTGGCTGCAGTTGATCTACTTTATCTACCGCTTCATCTGGAGCTCGGCCAGCATCTCGTGGTGGACCATCATCGGCTACGCTTTCCTCACGGCCATGACATACATGAGCTACTCGTGGGTCGTGGGCGCGGCCGAGGAAGGCGGCACCAGCGAGTACGCCATGGACGTGCTGCTCATCACGCTGTTCGTGCAGGCAGGATTGATCTTCTCGGACTACTTTTGGCTCGTTTACCTCGTGGTAAGTGCAGCGACCAGAGCTTGTCTTCTCATGTTCAGATCTCTCACGTCCTGTGTGTGCGCTTAGATCCCTGGCTTCCTACTCTACCACGGAGGCAAAATGCTGCTCAACTACGTGTTCACAGCGGACGCCATGCCTGATGAGAACGACCCGGACGTCATTAAGAAGAAAGAAAAGGCGGAGCGCAAGGCAGCGCGTCCCAAGTTCAAGCAGGGTCGACGATAAGTGCAGGTTTCGGTGGCAAACTGCAGAGTAATGAGGAAATCGTAGGCATCAGTAGAGGTAAGCTTCAGGCTTCTGGCTTGTGTGAAGGCGCGGATTTACCAAACACAGTCGAAAAAGACGTCACTCCATAAGAAAGAATAAAGCAGCACTGTCATAACTTCCACGGTGGCCGAGACGCTGAAGCTGCTGTCGCTGGTCGTCCAGCTGCAGAACGAGGCGACGAGCGGGGTGAAGACGTGACGCTAGATCTCACGTGAGGCGGGATCTTGTCCTGCTTGGATTGCACTTGGTTTGAGCGAGCCTGCTGCATGATCTCGTGGACGGTCTTAGCAGAGAACGGTAGACATGACGGATGGTCCGGATTCTCGAACGGATGGCGCGCGATCTCGTAGAGAAGATCCTCCGGAAGGCGATGCATGAGCTGAAGGCATCGAAACGAGTCAGATTCAATGAATAATGCGTAAGCAAACGCATGATCGACTGACCTGCAGAGCGACAGAGATGAGTTGGTCTGACTGAAGAGGTGGAGCGAAACGGAGGCTGAGGATCTTCATCAGGTCCATATCCCTAGAGAGCCACACTCGTGTCACTATCAGTTGCAAGTGGTCTTCTTATCATGCAGTCGTACTTCTGCAAGAGCTGCTCTCGAAGCAGCACTGTATGAGCGACTGCAAGTATGACCACGAAGTGCACGCCGACTGCGAAAAGCTGAGCCATTGTTGGGCGTAAGTCCTTAGGAACCAATAGCATACAGCCCATAAAACGCGGCCTACCACATCCCAGACACGCAGGAGCTCTTGCAACGGCGGAACGCACGCAAACAGGCTCAGGATCAGTGGAAGCGCGTAGATACGAGCAGTGATACCCCGAACACTTAAATGACGAAAGAGCTCAGGGTCAAGCTACAGCAAATCGATGAAAATCAAGCCAAGTCTACCTTCAGAAATCCACTCGAATCAGCTCAAGGCGTACGTACCGTTTGCAGGCATTTGTCGACGAGAATGCATCCATTCTCAACGCCTTTAAGCTGTGGAGCCATGTATTGTGGGCAATGCTTGACAATCAACCGGCAGAACGTATGATATGCATCTGCTTCCGGCATGACATACAACAGCGGTGCACACAGGATGTTCATTCCCTGGACATAGCTGCATTCTCAAGTTAGATGTATAGCGATCCTGCTGACACAAACACGAGAGAGATCGCACCGAATGGTCTCTGGGTTCGCTTGCGCAGCGTCAGGAGTCTTGGATCCCTACAGACAACCGATTGTGTGTGTTGCCGTTCCTTTGACCGCAGCCACGAGTACTGACTGACCTGTTCATTAATAAACACGTTGAGAAGACGAGCAAGTTTCTCCTCTGGGACTCGATGCGCAAACTCTGGATCGCCACGGAATGTGCTGCATTACACACATACACACAGCGAACTATTGAGCGGATAGCAGTGCCACGTGCACGCAACACACACGGACTCCTACCGAAACGTGTCGTTCCGGATGTCGCTGTCGTAATGCGAGGCGCCTCGCTCGATCAGTTGCATGTATTCGCTGCTGTCAATCGTCATGGGTACGCCCAAAAAGGCCTTCCAGATGCGTCCGCGCAGCGAGCATTCATCTTCGTTTACTGCTTGCAGGCCGCCATTCTCTGTGTCTTTGTCGTCTGCATCACTGGTCACTGGCGCTAGCTTCGTTATGGACTCGTCTCTGGGCAATCCGTAGACGATCACGAGGCGCTTGAGCTCTCTCCAGCGAGCAAACTCTGTCTCGATCACCTGCTTCTCCCTGCCTTCATGCGTCAACGCCATATCCTGTCAGTGTTATTGCGAATACGACAGCCTGAATGAGATTTGGCCACATACCGATCACAGTTTCACCGCGGAGAAGTGCTGCATAGCGCCTCCGAAGCTACAGATGAGCCAAACATAACCGCAGTAAGCACGTGCATACACTGCAGTGGCTAGATGCGCATGCAGAGCGTTGGGCATGGACGTACGTGGCCGTCCGTCGGCACTTGGTCCATCTTGTAGCTCTTGAAATAGGATCGGGATGGTGCGTGACCTACATTAAGTGTCCTAAACAGAGCTTCGTAAAATACCAATTGATGGCCATTTAATTTTCAGATCTGTCCGGATACCAGGCACGCGTCTGATTTATGAGTTGGTGTGGCGCACACTATTACTGTGGGATTGAAATTCTCATCTTCATTGCGTCAAGAGCTCCAATCGGTGGCGAAAGCGGAGGCGACGACGAACGACTGGATCGAGTGACGTTCAAGCAACATGAGCGAAGCTACAGACGTGAACCCCGCGGGCGAGGAGGACACTTTCTCCATCGAGTTTGAGGCGCGCGTACTAGTCTACGGGCGCTATGCAGGCGTAAGTGGCCAATGAAACGCCTCCGTCGCCCCTTCATGGACACTTCCAACTCACACTCCCTCTGCTATTGCGTTGCTAGACGGTGCGTCATCTGCCATTGCAGCGCACTGCGTACATTGGTGTGGAGCTGGATCGCCCTTGCGGCGATTGCGATGGCGAGCTGGACGGCGAGCGGTTCTTCCAGACCAAGCCCAACCACGGCGTGTTCGTGCGCGAGGAGCAGCTGGACGTACGATGCTGCGGAATCCGTGCAGTGGATCATGGACTGACTGTTTTCATTGGTGCATACAGCGCTTCTCAGCGGAAGATGCGGCCGCCTGTGTGCTTCAGAGCGTGTGGCGCCGATACCGAGCAGTTCTCAAGGTAAGTGTCCCATATCCAACTGCAAGCAGGATTGCGTGCTTACGCGTGGCTTGCAGTTCCGTCGATTGGTGTACTCGCATGCGTGGAACCTGCTGGACAACAACCAGGAGCAGCTCAACCTCAAGCGATCAGAGAAGTTCAAATCGGCCGAGCACACGCTGTCGGTGCTCTCCAAGAAGCAGGTACGACCAGCGACTTGTCTTGTCATCCATCTCTGTCGTAGTAAATGCTGATGGGTCTCTTTGCGTGGTTGCAGTCTTTGGGTCGCAGTGCGTCCGAGATCACGCTCGCTCAGATCGAGATCAGTCCCGATTACAAAGGACCGCACATTAAGTGGCCGCTGACGCTTCCGAATGTGCTCGAGGTGCTCGAGGCGTTCAAGAAGGGCACGGTGCTTCATTACAAGTACGTGCTGGAGGTGCTGCGCGAGAGCATTCGCCAGTTCTCAGTGCTGCCGACGCTGCAAGAGATCAATGTGGAGGAGAGCGAGAAGATCACGGTCATCGGCGATCTGCACGGCCAGTTGCAGGATCTGTTCTCGATCTTTTCCATCAACGGGCTGCCCTCGATGACCAACAAGTACCTGTTCAACGGCGATTTCGTAGATCGCGGTCTTTACGGCACTGAGGTCGTGATGACCATCCTGTTCTTCCGCCTGCTGTACCCGGAGGCCGTGTTCCTGAACCGAGGCAACCACGAATCGCGCAACCAGAACTCGTGGATGGGCTTTGAAGACGAGATCTGGGCCAAGTACTCAGGTGTGAACGAGGACGATCCGGAGCGCGCCGCACGGGTCTTTGAGCGATTCCAGACGTTGTTCGAGGCGCTTCCGCTGTGCGCTGTGCTACAGGAAAAGATCTTTGTGGTGCACGGGGGTCTCTTCTCGCGAGACAACGTCACGCTCGCACACTTGAAGGCCATTTCTCGCAAGCGCGAGCCTCCGCTTCACCAGTTTGGCTTTGAAGACAAGATCTTTGAAGACATGTTGTGGAGCGACCCGCGCTCGATTCAAAGCCGCCAGCCGTCTGAACGTGGCGCAGGCGTGGAATTCGGTGTCGATGTGACCAACAATTTCTGCCTTGTCAACAAAATTGCGTTGATCATCCGCTCGCACGAGTGCGTGCCCGAGGGCTACGATATCTTGCACGGCGGTCGTCTGATCACGTTGTTCTCGGCCTCGCGCTACTGCGGCACGCAGGTGAACAAGGGAGCGTTCCTGACGCTCGGCGTGGACCTGCAGCCTGAAATCCAGCAGTTTTACGCGCATCCACTGGACGAGAACACATTCAAGGCGCCCGGAGCCAGTGAACTACAGGGCGCGTTAGAAGACGACACGATGCACATGATCGCCGAGCGTATTTGCGACCACAAACCCTCGCTGTTCTGGTATTTCACGCAACACGATCAAGAGCACAACGGCACAGTGCCACGTTTGGTTTGGGCTGAAGCGTTGCGCTCAGTGCTCCAGCTGGATCTGCCGTTCCTTACGTACCAACCAAAGCTCGCGAGTCTGAACGAAGACACTGGCTGCATCAACTACTCGCACTTCCTCGCTCGTTACCGCATTGAGAACGAGCTTGTGGACCGAAATGGCTGGCAAGAGAGCATTATTGGCGTCATTTGCAAGAAGTTGTATCGTGCCATGGGCGCGGGTGACATGGAGACAGCGTTCAAGGTGTTCGATGCCGATGCCAATGGCTTCATTGAGTACCAGGAGTTTGTTGAGACGCTCAAGAAAATGGACACGGGCCTCTCGGACCAACAGGTATGCCCAGCATTTGGATTGTATCTCTTGAGCTGCTACTTACAGTGTTTAAATTGATAGATCTACGAGCTTATGCGTACAGCTGACACGAATGACGACGGACGCATCGATTTCAACGAGTTTGCTCAGCGATTCGAAGTGATCTTCACCAAGATGCGCCAGGCTCCGCCGAGTGCCTCGCCCCTGTCGACGGCGCCACCATCACCAGGCCCACCTCCCAGCCCTATAACCATGTACGATTCAACCGAAGCGTTTGCTCCGACCCCAGTAGCCGATATTGATGTGGAAACGATGGACGCGCTGCTCAAGATCGGCAAGGCGCTCTTTGCGCTCGATGGCTCGCTCCAAGACCACTT
Source organism: Elongisporangium prolatum (assembly GCA_023335875.1). Taxonomy (NCBI): domain Eukaryota; phylum Oomycota; class Peronosporomycetes; order Pythiales; family Pythiaceae; genus Elongisporangium; species Elongisporangium prolatum. Next base: position 29,511 of record JAADVW010000268.1, read on the forward strand.
TTCTCGCTTCGATCTGAACAAGGACGGCGTCCTGCAGCGTGATGAGTTCGAGCAAGCGCTCGTGCAGCTGGGCTTCACATTCCCGGTAGAGCGCATCGCACATCTTATGGCCGCAGTGGACACTGACGCTGGCAATTCCATCGATTACAACGAATTTGTGACCGCTTTCGGCATCCAGGACGTGAAGGAGAGCGATGCTCTGGCCAAGGGTGACGTGACGTGGCAGAACGCCGTACTCCAGCAGGTCTCGAATGTGTTTTACCAGCACCGCATCCACATCCGCAATGCCTTCCGCATGTTTGATCCCAGCAACTCGGGCGTGATCAGCAAGGAATCGTTCCGCGCCGGCATCACGACCTTCAACGTCGTGCTCAACTCACCGCTTTCGGATGACCAGATCGAGGAGCTGCTGGTGTACTTAGACAGCGACCAGGACGGCGTGATCAGCTACAAGGAGTTCTTCGACGGCTTCCGTGTCGTCGACGTGCGGATAACCGATGAGGAATGAGGCCCAGGTCAACTGAGTTCCAGGCGCGAGAACCAACAGCATGGGAGGTGACAAAGCGCCGAACTGGACCTCGAGCTGTCCAAACGCAGAGGCTGTACGTGTTGTCTGTCAGATTCGATGACGAGATTTTACAAAGGAACGAATGCGTAATGTCGAAATTCCACTTTAGCTTTGATTGGATAAGTTAGTAGTTGCGCCCGCGTTCGTTCCGCTAGGCTCACGTCTCGAAGATGTTGAGCGCCATGCGCAGCTGCTCGATCCACGCTTCGATCACTTGTTGGCGAGTGGGCGTGCTCATGCGCACTCTTGAGCCGTCCGTGAAGCTCACGTCCACACACAGCGGATCGATCTCCGCGTTGTACTGAAATCCTTTGACAAAGCGCGAGGATTCTGCCAGCCGACCTTCCCGGTTCCACGAGAAGAGGCTGAGGCACGCGCCCGAGAGCACGACGTACCGCCTGCGTATTTTGCGCTGTTGGAGATGCACGTTGAGCCAGGTCGTGTACGTTCGAGCGACCATGTCGAGATGCTGCGAGTCGATATCCCTGGACGAAGTCGAGTTGAAGGAATCTCGAGAGAGCATGAGACTCTCCGTCACAGAGACCTGGTTCTCCAGCACTGGCGCTTGCTGAGGCGGCTTGGCTGCGCGTAGCTTGGCGAGGTGGGACGTGCGCACACATGAGATGAATGCGTCAAACCAGCGGTCAAAGTCGGCAGCGAGTACGGTGTGCAGCAACAAGCGCCGGCCGTCGCAGTCTGTGATTGTGATGCCTTTGTTCACGATGGCGGCGCGCTCGACCGAGCGGATTACGAGCGTCTCCAACGGCGGGCTTTCGCTCTCTGTATCCAAGTAGAGGCTGCAAACAAGTCCATGCAGACGCATGAAGCGGCGCTGAAAAACCGGTCTTGACTTCCTCAACAAGCAGTCGCGCCTGGGAATGTCTCCTGCGATCACAGCGGTCGTCGTCTTGCTTGGCGCTGCCAGGTAGATCCAGCCGAAATGCGTGTCTGTCTGTTGGTCGAAGTGCAGAACCGACGCCTCAAGTGTGGTCTGCATGTTAAACTCCAGCAGATCCGGGCGCCGCGTCCTCACAGCAGGCGTCATAGCTGCAGATGATGCAGTGTGCGGGAGCAGCCGCGTGGGCTGGGCGCGCCCATCAACAGCTGCGCTGACAGCAGCCGTCATTCGCAGCACGCGAGAAGGTAATTCGTCCGCCCTGTGAGTCGTGGCATGATAGAGTCTGATTGCGCCCTCAGCATCAAACACGATGGATTACGCCGGTCTAGATTTCATTGATTCGATTGCCGTCATCTTCCTTGACACATGTCGCAGACAAGCCCATCATCTGTGACAAGGTACAAGAGTAATCTCTCTTAAAGCCGGTGGTTAATAAATACTAGTGCGCTCAAGCAGACGCGTCCTTCAGCACCAGACACAGGTGATCCACCCATTCCTGAATGGGCTCGAGGCGCGTTGGCATGCTCATGCGTATGCTGTCGCCCTCTGCGAAGTGAACGACCATACTCAGCGGATCGCACAGAGGATTGTACGTGTAGCCTGAGACGCGGTTGGTGAACTCGGCCAGCTCGCCTTCCTTGTTCCACGCGAAGCAGCTGAGAACGGTGCCCGAGAGCACGAGATACCGTCGCTCGACGCGGTCTTTCTTCCCGAACGGCCGCTTAAAGTGCAGATGCAGCCATGTCGAATGCGTCCTCGCGACATCGAGTCGCTTCTCTTCGTCTAGCGCTGCCTTCGTGCGACGCAAGGACTCGCTCAGATACGTCGAGACTCTGGATTCGTACGATGGGGACTGCGGGGGAAAACCATTGGCTGCAGGGGTGTTCGCATTGCTGTGCTCAGAGTGCAAGGTCGACTTTGAGACTCTGGTGGTGCGCACAGCACCGTCGAACGCGTCGAACCATAGATCGGTGTCCGCCGCCATGCTCGTGTGGACCAGCACCGTGCGATCGTCGTAGTCCGTGAACGAGAAGCCCATGTTCACGCAAAACACGCGGTCGACCGAAAGGATGAGGTACTGCTCGATCGGCTGCGTGAGGTCCTCGTCCGAGTCGTAGAAGCTGCAAAGCAGCTCCTGCAGCCGCATGAAGCGCCGATGAAACACTGGACGGCTGGATTTCTTCCACTTCCATTGACGGGAGAACGCCGGCCCAGTAGTGATCGCTCGTGAAGACCCCTCCGTGGCGACGTAGAGCCAACCCGAGTACACGCCCGTGTCCTCGTCGAAGTGGAGTCTGGCCGAGTCCTTGCAGCTCTGCATGTCGAAGCGGTGCAGATCCAGCCGCCGCGTTCGGATCATGCTGGCTCGTGCCGTGGGTGTGGGTGTCGCAGGTAGCGGCATTGACTCAGTCCTGCGTTTGGCTTTGAAGGAATCAGAGAGCAGCGCACGCACACGCGTGGTCCATGCGTCCAGCGACTCGGCCCGGCGAGTGGTGGCCATGGCGCCTTGTACCAGTGCTCTATCTCTGGTGAGTTCCTGATTGTGCTGGTCTCTCTGCCAATGATCACTCTTCTTGCGACGTATCCCCGTCATGAGTACGCCGCTGCAAATCCCACGAGCGAATGTGACTCCTGCTCTTTCCATCCAGTCGGAAGTCACTCAGAAACAGGCCGGAGGAGCCATGAGTGAAGGGCTTTGTCGGTGTCTGTTTGTAGCCTGAGGCTCTTTATGGATAAACACTTCACTCTCTTCATAAATATCAGCTCATGCGACTTCAGAGCTGGCGCTGCTGGTCTCCAGAGCTGCTGTGAGCTGTTGCACAAAGCGGCGCATCACTTGAGGCCGCTTGAGCGTGCTCAGCCGCACCTTAGCGCCGTCAGCGAAGCAGATCTCGATGGCCATGGGGTCCACCGCTGGATTGAACTGGAACTCGGTCATGCAACGCGTGAACTTGGACACTTGGCCTTCCTGGTTCCACGCGAAGCAGCTGATCCACGTGCCCGAGAGCACAAAGTACCGCCGCGCTCGCCGGCCCAGTCCCCACCACTTGTAATGCAGACTCAGCCAGATCGTGACGGTGCGCACAGGTGGAGGCCCGATGCGTCTTCCTGTGGCTGACATTGACAAATTGGAGGCTTCAAGAGGCTGAGGCGGGGAGAGCAATCGAGGTGGAGTCGACGCTGGTCTGGCCATGAGCCATCCGTCCGTGAACCCTCGCCTTCGATTATTCTCCATCATTGTCGTTGTGGAGTCGTGCGTCGTGGGCTTGTGAGGCTCTAAATGGGCGTGTGTCTTGGAGCGCGGCTTGGCCACGCGCGCATTGCTTACTGCTGACGCGAATGCATTGTACCAGTCATCAAAGTCTGCGGCCATAGTCATGTGCAGCAGCACCGTGCGGTCTTCATGGTCCGTGAACAGGAAGCCCTTGTTCACATGATGCACGCGCTCGACTGAGATGATCACGAACTTGTCCAGCGGGGGCACATCCCGATCATCAGCCTCGTAGAAGCTGCACACTAGCTCTCGCAGCCGCACGAAGCGGCGCTCAAACACCGGCCGGTTACTGCGCCAACACAGCTGCCTCCATCTCCACCACGACGACGACGTCGCCGCCTCGGTTCCGGGCGAGAGCAGCAGCTGCGCTGTCTCGGGTGTGGCTACGTTGATCCAGCCGGAGTAGACGCCCTTGCGCTCGTCGTACGCCAGTGCAGACTCTTCCATGAGCGCGCGCATGTCCAACTCCCCTAAATCCGTAGCGCGCGTCACAGTTGTCGCGCTCGCTGTGGTCGCAGTTGCTGCTGCTGACTGCTTGCGCCGCGCAGGCAGCGACGCCAGACGCCGCGGACGCAGGGTCCACGGCATTGTCGGCGCGGCACTGGGCTCTTGAAGGGCTGCTATGATCTATGTGCGCTCAGTGATAAGTGTGCAGCGCCTTTAGCGGAGCTGCTCGCGCCATCAGGACCAGAAGCTGCCGCGAATCGACCTGGTGGTGCATAGAGGGGCCGGACAAAACTGAATGGACTGTAAAGAACAAAACCGGTACACTACTGTATTTGGTGGTAACGTGGATAGGCTAGCACCACAAAATTTTCGGTGCGCACATTAAAAATGGTACAGTAGTAGGAACACTTAACCGACGTAGGGTTGGATAAGGAAAACTAGACCTAACTGGGCATCGTAGACCTAACATTTCGGGATTTTAAACACAGAATGCGCGCGGCATTGGAAGCCGTGGCCGAGTTCCTGACCAAATGCGGCGCGCTGGATGAGTCCAAAGGTGCGCAACCCCGTGGCTTTATTCCAATATATACAGCGCTGATCCGTCTGTATCTGTGCGCGCACAGAGCTGGTGTCGATACTAAGCAACATGGGCCACACCGTGCCCGACACCAGTCCGCTGCATTGGCGCATGCTGATCGCTGGCATGAAGGAGGAGCTGCGCGACCGCAGTGCTGCGGTAAACTACGTCTTCTTGTATGAGCGACTCGTGCAGCTGGTGCGTCTTTAACTGGCGTACGATAACTACTGGAACGAGCCTCTCATGGTTGCTGTGCTGCTGTAGTACTGCACTGTCCCAACGGAATTATACAAGGAGCTCTTCTCATCACCACTCATCTTCCACGTGCGACTTCCATCTCTGTCATTAATGTCGAGAATCGATTGAACTCACTGCGCTGTTTTGGCAGATTCTGGTTGAGCGCTTTGCAAGTGCGTTCCAAGGGCTCGACGCAAAGCTCTTCAAGCTGGAAAGCGATGTGCTATGCAAGACCGAAGGCGTCTACGACATGTGCCAGGGGATCCAGAGCAAGCTGTTTGCGTACGTACTGCTGCTTGAGAAATGGCTACTACTTCGTACTTATCCAGCTTTGTGACTGCAAGTGGAGAAACCAGTGAAGAACCGTCGCGCTTGTCTGCGTTTCTCGAGTCTTTCAGCAACATCTTCCTAGAAGACGAGCCTCTGGTAGAGACTTGACGTCTGCGCCTATGAGATCGCATCATGATCTGGTTAACAAAAACGACTGTGTAATTTCCACAGGAAGCCTGGGAAGCCTTTCACGAGCAGCATTGCATCAATGAAGCGTCCTTCCGTCGGGATATGAAGCGCGCTTTGTGTGCGATCGAGGACGCAGCGCTGGGTCCGACTCAGATCGAGCTCAAATTTCCTGACCCGGAGTCTTCTGATCTGTCAAAGTAAGTCATTAATGGCGTGGTATTGCTGATATCGTGGTGTAGAAACTTACAAATGTATCTGCTTTGCAGCAAAGCGATCAGTCGAGAGCTCATTGAGTCCAGATTCAGTGGAGATCCTAATGTCTGGAGCGATCTGTCTGTGGTCAACACAATCGCAATCGCAAAGGTGATCTGATCTTTGCAATCTCTTCATTCTACAATCATCCTGAGACTCTCATAATTGCTACGAATGCGCTTACAGCCCTCGAGTGCTGATGAAGGTGGCAGAGCTGAAGACATCATCGAGGCAATTGACTGCGACGAGGCTGAAGACCGAGTCTGGTCGTCTCGCCTTCCCATTACAGGTTCTGCTCTTGTGCTAGTGGGCTTTCTATTTCCATCCACTAATATTTTGCGCGCTCGCAGTGGATGGAGCTGACTCCGATTCGTCGCCATCTGATGCAATCGCGACATCATCAGCACCACGAGCCGCAGAATCAGTCGCTTCTCCGAGCCCGAGAGATTCACCGGCAGTGACCAATGCCGTCACCGTTTCTGATTCAGGTGGTCGTGCGTCGCCCCGCCCGCAGACGGTTCGTCTCGCGTTCGTATCATCATAGCCAAGCGTGCTCACTCACATGACTGTAGCAGCAGCAACGCTCTGAACCGACCGACGCTGAAGCACGAGCAGTAGATCCGACTGTGGTGCTTCGCCATCGTGGCAAACGAAAGCGATGGTCGAATGAAGAAGTTGACGCTCTGCTCAAGGGCCATCGAGAGTTTGAAGCACATCCGAACATCTGGGTCATGATTCAGAACAAATACAATCCGATCCTGCGAGACCGCACCAACGTGGATCTCAAGGACAAGTATCGCAACCTGCTCAAGTACAACAAGATCCCGCGGTCCAATGCGTAAGAACGCTCGTAGTTTAATCTTCAGAGTTATAGTAGGACCGCTTGTTGGCTGGCCGCTTGTAAAACCAGTCGTCTCACTTCCTTGCGTCTCTGCAGCAGCATAAACCCAACGCCCACGTCCATTGTCGACTTGAGAAAGAAATTACACCACAGCCTGGCATTACCGCACGCATTTTCTTTATTTTGCAATAACCGAAAACAAATTTACGCACACGAGCAAGTCAACAGAAGCTAGAGAGCCGACGGAGAGAACTGACTGGTGCTGCTTCCCTTTCTTCTTTGATGTCTCCTTCGTCCGTCCGCTGATCATTTCCTGCATTGCGCTCTGGTAGTAGTAGTATAGTTAAGCTGTTTTTCTGTATTGATCTGGACGTTTTCGCTTCGATCCATGAGCTTCAGCCTTAATGCTCTCCCTTCGCATAAGCTTGAGCTCGTGTCTGGGAAATCTGGGCTACAACACGTCGATCAGCTGCTCTGGCCAACCGAGCCGACCGAGCCCATCGAGTTGAGGTCGTTGGGCGTGTTGTACGTAAAGCCCTGGAACGTCATCGACGGTCGGGACGCGTCCGAGACGCGCAGCCCGCCGAGTGCCGAGTTCTCCACACTGTTGATCTGCATCTTGGTGAACTCGGCTTCGAAGTTCTTGGTCTCTTCGATGCTGCCAGTCGACGCGCACGGGTTGAAGGGCGGCGCGATCTTGCGGTCGTAGAGCTGCTGCCAGTTGATGTCCTTAAAAAATTCGTGGTTCTTGACATCATCTGCGCTCCGGCTGCCCAACCGCTCGGTTGGGTCGCGCGTGAGCAGCCCACTGATGAGGCTGCGCGCCGCTGGGTTCACTTCCTCCGGGAACGTCAGCGGCGCATTGCGCACGCGGTCAAACAGCTTCTGACGGTTGCGCGTGTACCACGGCGGCAGACCCGTGAGCATTTCGTACAGCACCATGCCCAGCGCCCACCAGTCCACAGCTGTACCATGACCCACGCGGTCGAGGATCTCTGGCGGCAGGTACTCGGGCGTTCCGCACATCGAGTTGGTGCCCTCGGCGCCATCCGTGATTCCCTCCTTGGCCAGGCCAAAATCGGCTGTGCAAGCGACAGGTTAGTCGACGATGCATTGATGCGCTCGCTGGTCAAGCGCACTCACCGAGCAGAACGTGGCCGACCGAGTCGAAGAGGATGTTTTCCGGCTTCAAATCGCTGTGGAGCAGTCAGTTTTAAATGAGCGACGCATGCGATGATGGGCAGAACAACAGCAGCGGAGACGCACCGGTAGACAACCCCCAGGTCGTGCAAATGCTCCAGCGCGAGCGTGATCTCGGCCGCGTAGAACTTGGCCATGGGCTCCTCGAACTTCTCCATGCGCGAGAGATGGAAGAACAGTTCGCCACCAGGACAGTAGTCCAGCACAAAGTAGAGCTTCTGCGAGGTCTGGAAGGCGTAGTGCAGGTGCACTGCATAACAATTCAACGTTCCAAGTGTCAGTCGTTGCAATAGACGAACCCAAGCCAGCGATATGCACATACCAATGAAAGGGTGCTTGGCACGGCCCAGCACGCGGCGCTCTGTGCGCGTGTGCTCGACCTGGTTGCGTCGCTTGACGTTGGATTTGTTGAGCGACTTCATGGCAAAGAGCCGGCCATGGTCCTTCTTGCGCACGAGCGTGACCTTGCCGTATGAGCCCTTGCCGATGACCTTGAGCAGCTCAAAGTCGTCCAGACTGGTCTTGGGCGTGTTGTAAAGCGGCTCGTTGGTGGTGCTGCTGCCTTCGTCGCCGCTCGTGGACGCGTCGTACTTGATGGCATTGCCGCCGTGCTTCTCGCGGTCCAGTGGTTCCTTCTGTTCGAGGTAACGCAATGAGATATCAGTGCGGATTGGCACCATCACGACAGAGCGACCAAGGCACGTACATTAACGAGCATGAAGTTCTTGTAGTGCTCGGTCGAGCGCGGGTCGACGCTGGCGGAGGCCGGATCCCATGAGCACAGCAGATGAAGCCAGAACGTGAGCTCCTGCTGACGCTTTTCAATGAACTCCTTGTTGAACGAGCCCAAGAACTTCTTGGGTGGCAGCACAGGACACTTGATGCCATCCGCTGTGAGCTACACAGAGACATACACAAAAACAACGTGGCCGACGTGAGCTCCTCGATTCGAATCGTCCTTTCCCCTCCTCTCGTTCTGTCCGCTTCCCCCCCTCCTCTCCTCTTTGTGCATTAACAACACGTACTTTGTCGTAGAAGTCCTTAAAGTCGTGGTATCGATGACGCACGACCCACATGGCGTTGTCCACCTGCACCTGCAGGAAGTAGACCGTGGTCTTGGAGCCGTTGTGGCTCACGTTCTCATGGCCGATGATGCCGATGAACTTGGCAGTCTTGTCGTCCCCGTGCGCGCTCATGCTGTGACTGCGCAAGTTCTAATTCTGTGGCTGCTGATCCGCTCGATTGTCCGCCCGATTGACCGCTTGTGATCTTCTCCCTCCTCGATTGGTCGGAAGATAATACAGTCGTCCCGTTCGTTGTCCGCCTCGACCGTCCCCTCGCTTTGGCAAAGCGCACGTTCCTCTTCGGCTTCTGACCTTAAAAAGTGGAGGAGGTGGAAAAAGGGGTGGGGAGCGAGTCCAAACAGGGGAATGTGCTTCCACAGGAGCAGCTGTGATTGGCTAACCGCACCCTCGATCGCGCTGTGATTGGTCACGTTGGCCACTCTGGCCTCCGGTCATCGAGAGTCGGTTTTTGGTACGACAGGCACAAGAGAGGGGGGAAAACCAGAAGGATAAAGTCGCGGAGGGGAGCGGAGCAATTGACACGTCAACCATCATGAGCAGCCGTGTTACTGTACGGTATTGCAAGCGTACTGTGCATGCCATATTGGCGGATGCGGAGGTTGAAGTCCGCCACCAAAGCCAGACAATTCTTAGGAATGGGATTTTGGCTCTGAAGCATGCACGTTATCGTCAGTGGGACGACGGACGCTGCAGAGAGGCTGCGGTTGCTAATGCGAACTCACGCTGAGTTTACTTGTTGACTCTTCGTGGCAGCCAGACGCTCCACAAATTTCGCCTAAAGGCTCCGAGAAGGCTAGAGCACGGGTTCACCTATTGCATTGCGAGCTGTGGTGACTGGCTGGCTGGTCCCTTCTGACTCGGCTGGCTCACAGTGGCATTCGGTTCCAGCTGATAAAAAAAGATGCCGCAGATCTTTTACCGACGAGACGGCGCAGAGTATGGGCGACTCACCCATTTGAACTGGTTCTCCAGGCTCCAGGGCCAGCAGCACCAACGAATGCTTCTGTTTTGCGCCCACGCCAGCCTCTTCTTTGCCGAGAATGGAACCGTCACCTTCGAATCACGCATGCCCGACAATGGGAAGAAGCGCAGTTGACCAGCAGCTGCTGGAGATGGAGACGGTAAAACTTAGCTGTCGCCGTATTCCTCTTGTTTTGATTCAATCATTCAGATTACTACCGTGTTTTGATAATCATTTGTACTGAACACAATCCTTCTAATTTGAAGACCACTGTACATGATTCAAACGAACTTAAGGTGACAAGCTGCCGTGTGGACTTAGTCGAGCGAACCTAATGTCTGAGAACTGATTGTGTCATCTATGCGGTCTTTTTTTGTATCGGCACAATCAGCAGGAACAGCTCAAAGCAGTTCTCACTCCTGCGTCCGCCATGGCTGCTGTGCGCCCCAAAAGAAGCGGATACGTAGCCGAGCAGTCGCCCTTCGCCACGCGGCTGTCGTCCTCGTCCGTTGCTGCGCCAGCGCCAGCTCCAGCCTCTGTCTCCGGTCGCGCGCTTTCCATCCGCCATGGGCACTTTATGGATGCCCAGGGCCGTGTCCAGATCCTGCGCGGCGTCAACCTCGGGGGCTCCTCCAAGCTGCCGACTGGCTACGCGCACACTAACCAGCTCAACAGCTCGCAGTTCTTCGATGGCGCCAAAGGCGTGTCGTTCGTGAACCGCCCATTCCCGCTCAAGGACGCCGACCTCCACTTCGCACGGCTGCGCCGATGGGGACTCACGTTTCTGCGGTTCATCGTGACATGGGAAGCCATCGAACACGAGGGCCCTGGCATGTACGACCGAGAGTATCTGGACTACCTCCGCGCCATCATTGCCAAGTCGGCTGAGTACGGCATGCAGATCTACATCGATCCGCACCAGGACGTGTGGTCCCGATGGACAGGAGGTGACGGCGCTCCGATGTGGACGCTCGAGAGTGTGGGACTTGAGCCTCGACATTTTGAGGCTACCAAGGCTGCGCTCTGCCTCGAGACCTGCGGCCGACGTGCCTCGGAGTTCCCCAAGATGATCTGGCCTACCAATTACTTTAAATTCGCTTGCGCGACCATGTTCACGCTGTTCTGGGCCGGCGAGAGGTTCGCACCCCAGTGCCGAGTAAACGGCGTGCAGGTGCAGGAGTATCTGCAGTCGCACTACTGCAACGCCATGTCTGCATTGTCCACCGCTCTCACTGGTCTGCCCAACATCGTGGGCTTTGGCACCATGAACGAGCCGTCGTCAGGCTACATCGGGCTGCATGACCTGGCCCAGCACTTCCACAAGGGCGAGCTCAAGTACGGGCTTGCGCCCACGCCATTCCAGGGCATGTGTCTGGCTGAAGGCCTGCCACAGACTATCGAGCGGTGGTCTAATGGGCTGAACCAGCACGTGCTCGGCCGGCCTGACGCCAGGCAGCTGGTGGACCCGAGTGGGCTGCGTGCGTGGAAGCTGGGCTACCGCTGTATCTGGATGGAGGAAGGCGTGTGGCGCATCGGGACCAATGGACAACCTCAGCTGCTCAAGCCCGACTACTTCGCTGGTGTCGACTTCGGCCGAGACTGTTACGTTCCGTTTGCCAAGCGATACATCCAAGCCATCCGTCGTGTTCTTCCGCAAGCCATGCTCTTCGCAGAGCTGCCTCCGCTTGAATTTACGACCTGCGACTTCCCTGAGATCGATCCAAATGAGATCCCACTGGCAGTCAACGCCACGCACTGGTACGACGGCGTGACGCTATTCCTGCGCGCCTGGCGACCGCATTTTACAGTTGACCCGCGAACCAAAATGCCCGCGTTCGGCCACCAGTTCGTGCAGAAGCTGCACAAGCGGCAGTTGAGCCTCATCAAGGAGTTTGGCCGCGTGCAGATGCACAACGCACCGACGTTGATTGGTGAGACGGGTATCCCATTCAATCTGAACGACGGCCGAGCGTTCTCTACGGGCAACTTTACTGCACAACGCAATGCGCTGAACAACACGATCTCGTGCCTCGAGGCCAATCTGCTCTCGTACACGCTCTGGTGCTACTCGTCTGACAACGCCAACGGTTATGGCGATCTGTGGAACCTGGAAGATCTCAGTCTCGTGAGTCCAGATCAAGTGCCGCAAGCCGAAGACCCAGATGACGATGACTCCTGCGCTCGTGCGCTGCTTGCGTTCGCTCGACCACACGCGACCCGCATCGCTGGCATTCCTCAGGTATCGCACTTCGATATGAACCGCGTGCGCTATGAGCTCAAGTACACGTCCAGCCATGGCAAAGAGGGCCACGAGGACATCGTGGCAGCACCGAGTGAGATCATGGTGCCTCTTGTGCAGTATCCCTTGGGCTACCGAGTCACGCTGTCGGACGGTCAGTACGAAGTCGAGACGCTGGATGGATACGACCGGCTGCTGTACACACACGACGCCAAGCATGGCGGCATGCATCACCACGTGATCATTGACTCGAACGATCCGGCCGTTGAGAAGCGGTGGAAAGGTCAAGAGCGGCAGTGGTTTCTCATGGTGACGGCACTAATTGTGCTGCTCGTGCTTATTGTCTACGCATTAGCTGGTTTGCCACTTCAGTAGACAACGATGAAGAAAAGAGACCAACAGTTGTAGACTAGTGCTAATACTTTAGACGGACGTAATGAATCCAGACAGAAGGGATAACTATTAATGGCTGTAGATCAGGATCTGGAGTGTCACTAGACAAGATGACATGTAGAGCTCTAGTAGTCTAAGCAGACGTGTACTTGGAGATGAAGCTCTTGATGCTCTCGCGGTACGACTTGAGCGCGTCCGGACGCTGGTACAGGAACACAGACGCACCCACAGCCACCACACCAGTA
>JAADVW010000269.1:0-42172 GCA_023335875.1 Elongisporangium prolatum
AATTTGCACTCATTTCCATGCAAAACTTGTTTAGATATCGCTGTTTCAGCAGCTCCCTACGTACTTTTCACTTTAGAAAGTGACGCTACGATCAAACAACGCCTCCAACACGCCAAGAACTTCACCAGCGAGGAGCGAGAGGCGATATTTACCCGCCCGCTCGATCTCTGTAGCAATTTTGAGCTTCCTCGTGGCGCGATGGTGTCCACCGCCGCTAATTTCGGCTGTACGCACCAGACAGTGTCCAAGATCTGGCGCCGCGGTATGCCGTCCTCTGGTCCGTCTGCAAACGTACCACTGGGTCCATCTCAGTGGTGCACAGTCTTTACGTCTCTACGCAGCAAGTATTCAGCCGACAAGCCAGCCAAAATCACTAGGTCCATTGAAGAAATCCCCCAGTGCGAATGTACTAAAATTCGCAATTTAGCGGTGAGATTCGGTACCCTCAAAATTACCGTTCACGAGCTTTTAAGCGCGGTATTATCAAAAGACACACAGCCTCGCTGAAGCCACTTCTCACGAGTGATATTTGTGTCTCGCGCATGAAATTTGCTGTTCACGTTCCTGCGCCAAGCGCAAGGCGATTCCTACGAGTTCGACTCGATGTTGGACTATGTCCACATCGATGAGAAATGGTTCTCGAGCAAAGAGGAATCATCATCGAGAATGATGGTGCCCGCGTATAGAGGACCCGTCACGGTAACAATTCGCTTAAATCGGACACTAATAAATATTCGTCAAATAAAAACGCACTTTACTGAAACGGTAACCTTTGAACCGGACAGAGCTGGTGAGAATTGTAACCCTTCGGTCTGGACGGAGGGAGTATAATATATTTAGATCTACGAAAATCAGATTGCCGTCCCTGGCTAAATTTATTTCGTTCGTTACACGAGAAGCAACCACAACGCTGATTCCCCCGCGTTTCTTGTTGTGGCCGTTTGTCCCAGCAACAAGCGAAGTTGCAGCTCCACTATTAGAAAAAGATGATAGATGAAGATGGATCATTGACTGAGATATCTCTATAGACAATTATAATTTTTAGTAGGGACAGAGGGACAAAGAATAGAAAGGTATTATAAGATAACGAGAAGATATTTAACCTGGATTGTTAATAAAGTTTTTGTCTCTGGATGTTGTTGGTGTTGGATTTCAGTCAACCACTGTGGAGATCGCCCACATGTTTCATCAGCAGTACTGTAGCTGGAGAGGTTGTTTTGTCCAGAGCCACCCACTGGGTGGCTCAAGGGTTTTCCTTTGGGTAATTCTCCCCATAATACATATCTGGTTTCTACCGAAAACTAACAGCTTTGGTTCAAAGCATCCTCCGCGCGGCAGTCGCGGACGAAGAAGCCGTAACCAAGACCGACGCATTGTGCCGTCACGGCATCGTCGAGATCGAAGCCGTACGCGCCCACGCAGTCGCTCAAGCAGGCGATCTCAATCGCCTCTTCGTCACAGACCTCATGCAACAGTGATGAAATGGAGCTCAGACAAGTGCCTGCACGGCTCCAACTACTCGTTCTGGAAAGTAAGGATCCAATCGCAGCTTCATGCCGGGGATCTCTGGTGTATCGTGGCTGGCAGCAAGCAGCCGCTCAGACAGGCGTCAAGAAACTGGAGACAGTTCTGGCGAAGGGAGTCAGAAGCCAAAACATTTCTACTTGACACGCTGAGCGACACGCTAATGACGAGCGTTGGCGGCAAGAAGCATGCATGCGAAGTGTTTCATTATCTCGAGAGCACCTACGAAGCAAAGAACTGGGGAAAGCTGGTGGCGCTCTGAGAGGAATTCGTATCGCTGAAGTATCACGACCGCCATGATATGACTGAACACCTGAATCGACTAAAAGCGCTTGCGGACAAGCTTAAGCGACATTCGAAGGCAATCGAGAAAAAGAAAAGAGTATGTCAGCTCTTAAGCAGCCTACCGAACTCGTGGTCTCAGTTCGAGAGAGTCTACTTCACGCAAGACCATTCGCTTGCATGGAACAGCATGGAAGGCGCAGTCATGGCTGAGTATGCCAGAAGAAAGCAGACTCTGCGAAACCAGACAATGGAGCTCGGTGAAGCCATAGCTGCTGCAAGAGACTAACATCTCCTGGTTCAAGCGGAAGCTTTCGTCGCTGCAAGACGAGGAATAAAGCCAGGATGCAGCTCTCAGCGCCCTCTGTCAAAGGCTCCGCAGCAAACGCAGCCGTAGGCTCAAGGAGGACTGAATGCTTCTACTGCGGCAAAGAGGGACACTCGAATCCAACCTGCAGAATGAGGCTTCGGCATAATCAAGTACGCGGTAGTGACGGCCACAGTGACTGCCATACAGCAGCAGCAGAATCCGAACAATCTGTATCGACCATTAAATCGTTGCCAGTTCATTTTAACGAAATATGGGGTATGGCAGTCTCTAAAGGAACCACAAGCGAACAGTCAACGCTAGGAGTGATAAACTGGATCGTGGACTCGGGCTGCACGCAGCACATGTGCAGCGACCGAGCAATATTTCAGGCTCTGGATACGGATTACAACACCATTGTGCGAGTCGCTACCAACGCCACCGCCACTGTGGAAGGAGTTGGATCTATCATCTTGAACGCAGAGCTCGACAATGGAAGGTCAGGTGTCATACGGCTTGCAAACGTGCTCTATGTTCATCAATTGCGCATGAACCTGCTCTCCGTAGTGCAGGCATCGAAAGAAGGAACCAGCTTTGATTCCCATTCAAAACCTGGAGCAGTCATCATGAAATCGAAGAGCTTTAAGATCATGTGCCAGCCAAAAGAAAACACCAACTGTGCGTCCTCAGGACTAATGGGTTGACTCCTGCCGCACTCTTGTGTTCGCTGACGTCTCCTTAGACTTGTTGCATCGACGCTTTGGACACGCCAGCACGTCAGTTCTGATAAAGTCGCAAAAGGAATTCGCTGTTCAAGGGCTAAAGTTCACTGCAGAAAACGAGAAGCTGCCATGCGATGCGTGTGAACTAGGAACTAAGAGACGTGCCACCTTCAAGCCAGCAAAGCGCCAAAGCATGACTAAGTCCCTTGACGAGGTCCACGGCGACATCGCTGGACCCGTCAAGATTCCATCGCGATCTGGAGCTCGATACGTACTATTGTTTGTGTATGGATACTCAAGATACTCGACTTCTATCTACTTCGGGCACTTTCCGGAATTTAAGGCGCGACTTGAGACACACCATAATCGCAGCCTGCAGCGTTTCGTGAGCGACAATGGCGAGTACATGGACGCTCAGTTCTTAGAGTACTGCAAAGCGGCCGGAATCCAGAAAGAAACCACAGTCGCGTACACACCAGAGTAAAACAGCACGGCTGAAGTACAATTCCGAGAGCTCTTCAACAAAGTACGAACAGATTTTATAGGCAGTGGAGCTCCAAAGCAGCTCTGTGCAGAAACTATGCATGCAATGGTGTATACATACAATCGTACACTAGCAGCAAGCACCGGCGTCACTCCATTCGAACTTTGGCACATGTACAAGCCCGATTTACGTGAGCTACGCTTTCTCGGATCTCTATGCTATGTACACTTGCCACGCAAGATCGAAGCTACCAGATCGACAACCACAAACTCTCGAACGTCCAAGAAATGTCAGAAGCTAGATTACGACAGCTGTCCGAGGGATATTTGTCGGATACCCTGGCCAGCAAAAAGGATGGCATGTGCTGAAATGTGGTGCCAACACCACTATTCACGTCACGTTCGATGAGACCGACTCTTATGCGGCCACCGAAATCAAGCAAATCGATTTTTCTAAACTCGCAGCGTGCACAGAGACCACGTTTGACTGCTACTCGCGAACTGCTACGCGAACCGTTGACTTCCTATTCGACAGCTAATGACGTGGTGCTGCTTGACGACTTCATCTACGGCTTCGACAAGAACTCTCTAAATGTCGCAGTTGCAATGTCAGTCATGAATGCGTACGATCCAGCAGCTGCGCCTTGGTTAGGCACGTTAGTCAGCCCACAAGGACTTACCAGCTACAGTCACAATCCTATTCTACGCGCAAAACGGGCTCAAAAGCAAGCTGAAGACTTGTCGCGCTGGAAACGTTAACCACAGGCAGTCGATCGCAGCAACCGCAGTTCATGGCGCGGGCAGCGATCCGTTGACGTACACCGAGGCCGTGAACAGTCCATTGGCAAGTATTGGAGAACCGCAGTCGAGCGTGACGGCGCAGCACTCCGCCAGTACAAGACTTGGAAACTGGTTCCAAAGGCTGAAGTGCACAAAAAGAACGTCCTGCCTAGCAAGTGGGTCTTAAGACCAAATACAACGGAGAGGCTCAATTGAGCGTCTTAAAGCTCTTATAGTTGTATTAGGCTGCCATCAAGTGAAAGACGAAGACTACGACGCCGCATCCGCTCCTGTTGTGCGCCTCGAGTCCCTGCGAGTTCTATTGGCAATTGTGTGCATTGAAGACCTGGAGTGTGAGCAAATGGACATTGAGACCGCCTTCCTGAACAGCGTACTCAAAGAGGAAGTCTATATGCACCAGCCTTAAGGACTGGAAGACAAGAGCAAGATGCACATGATCTGCAAGCTCCTAAAGAGCTTGTATGGGCTTATGCAGGCTCCTAGCGCCTGGCATAAAGCGCTGGCCGCGTTCGTGATCAGGAGCTGCTATGAACCGCCCCAGTATGAAGCGTGCATCTATATCAAACGAAATGAGACTGGCAAAGATACCGAAATAGTCGCTATCTATGTCGATGACTTGGTGCTCGTGGCAAAGCTACCAGCCACCATAATGCGAATGAAGACCGACATATCAGCATCGTTAAGTCTAAAGCGCTTGGCTCCATTCATTTGATCCTCGGAATGACCATATGAAGAGATCGAACACAACACAAGATGTGAATCGGCCAGCGTCTCAACGCAGAGCGTATCATTGACAAATTCAACATGAATCATGCACACCCAGCGAACATACCATCAGCGCCAGGAAACAAACTCCGTCGGCCAGCTGAAAACCCAAGCGGCGACGTAATGGCAGAGCTGGTCGGAAAGCCATTCCGTCAGGCAGTAGGAAGCCTGATGTACCTGATGATTGGAAGTAGGTTGGATCTAGTCTACACTGTGCAAGACATCAGTCGACTTTTGAACGCCTATGGTAAACCTCGTTGGCAAGCCGTTAATCACATAATCCGGTACGTCAAGAAAACGAGCAGTCACGAGCTCGAGTTCAGTGGAAAAGAAGTAATCCTGAGCGCGTACACTGACTCTGTCTATGCTGCGGATGAAGATGAACACAGATCAGTGTCTGGATATGTTACAATGATTAGCAATTGTGCAGTCACGTGGAGCAGCAGAAAGCAGCGGATCGTTGCTCAATCCACTGCAGAAGCCGAGTATGTAGCATTGGCTCACTGCTCACGGCTTTTTCTCTTCGAAATCCGCGGAGTCAGCTCGTGGACTGGCAGGTTTCTTCGATTCGCTTTGTGATATGTCAAACTCGGTTTCAGATTCGTTTTTATGTACCAAATGTGGATCAATGTCATTTCCAGATTTGCGTTCCTCCATATCATCATTGTCGCTCGACTCGCTGTTCGCCAGCAGCGTAACTGAAGTAGTAGTGTATCCGCGTGCGACACCTTACGTTTTGGATCACCAAAATCCACGTCGGCAGAATTCTCCATTGCCACGTTACCAATTTCGCAAGAATACAATCTGTGGGTTTGCGACGGAGCACTCGGGTTCTCATCGTAATCTTCCTCACTCTTGTGCTCCTCACTCTTGTGCTCCTCACTCTTGAGCTTCTCACCACTGCTCTGTTCTTCGCCACTGTTATCTGGGCGCTGGATCTTCCGTTGGCGAACGTTCTGCCATTGACCCAACAGAACTCGTCGAAGCCGTCTGGGTCGTCTATGTCCGCGAGCTTAAACGCAATAAGATGCGTAGCTCGCAACGCTTCCCTGTATCTTTCTTGAGGCGTGCGTTTACGCTTGGTGCCAGCAGGGACTTCGAACGGATGATACTCATAAGCTGGCACAGACTGGGTATCCTGCACAGACTTGATCCACTTATGCACATTTCACGAATTGAGAGACAATATTCCATGAATTCTCCAGATATTAAGCTGTACGCCACGAACAATACCTGACGTCAATGCGGCTGAGCGGAATGGTCGAGCACTTAGTGCAAGTGAACTTGCGGTACGCTATGGCGTGACGACCCGGCAATCGCATAGACATGGCGAAGGGACAATCGCAACTCCAGTCCACCAAGCTTACTTTGTGTTCCCGATGGGTACCACGAACGACAACGACCTGGTTAGCGTCTTCAACGTCGCAGGTGTAAGTTCCATGGCGCTGCGTCGCCGCTGCATACTCGGGCTCGATTTGCTGAGCGACATAGTGAGTCATGGAGAGCAGGACGTTGCTCATTTTCTCATCGTAATTGCGATTCACATTGCGTCCAGGACGCATCCGCCGAAAATTATATTCGTTGTCACATCAGCGGGCAGAGCGCACAATGGTTTCAACGCAACGTGCTCGTAGTACTGCTTATTCCGTCCTTGAACTTTCCGAAAAAGCTCTCGAGCCTGTTGTTGGTGTGATTTTTGAAATGAGATAGCTTCGCACGCAGATAGAGCCCACATGGGCTTACAGGAGTTCCAGTTTTTTTTCCATGTAGTCACTAAATCCCGTGAAGCCTTGGTTCTTACAGCGTTCCACGAGTGCAAGCGGTTAGTTTCGTAGATTTCCGGGGAGGCTGCGTAAGTCATGTTGTGCACAATATGATCCAGCGCTTTATGGTCCTCTGTCGATAGCTTGCCGAAATCGGGCTGGCGCGACTTTAATGCCAAATACTTGATCACGTGGAAGTGACAGATCAAGATTCGCACATCGTCGAAATGAGACTGGATCAACCGGACCTCGTTCAAGTCTTTGTCCACAACTATAACCCGGATCAACCGATAGGAGTCGGGGTTCGCCCGCTTGAGGTGCTTCAAGGCTTTGTCCATGTCTCCTTTGGATTCAATACGAGACTGCTGGATCACTTGTCCCTCTCCAAATTCATCCACAACCATGAACGTACAGAGTTGGTAGTTATACCTAGCATAAACATGCTCAAAAACTGGATTAGACATGAACCCAACATCAGCGCTGACATCATATCAGCACCTGTTCGTCTTGTGCGTGAAGTCGACAAGCAGCAACTCGCCGAACCGAGCAAACATCTCGCGCATGTGACGAGTAGGAATCGAGATCACGCCAGTCTCGCCCGCTTCGGTCTCGTCGACCGTGACGACACAGCCTTTGTCACACTCGACGAACTCTTCCAGGACGGTTGCAGTCTCCGACTCGTCGTCCTTAGTCACTACGGCTGTGCGGCGCGACTGGACGATGTTGTCCACGTCCTTCATCACGACGCTCACTCCCTGTGACAACAGAAATTCCATGATCGCTGCTTTTTTCGCCCCGCAAGATACCATGGTATCTAACTGCGCCGCGATCGCTGGATCAGTGATTCAACGAGACGCAGGGTACGTATCGTACGTGGCCTCGCCAACTGGGTGATTGTGGTAGTAGCCACATTTCGCAAACAGGCGCCAGTCTTGGAGCACGTCCGCGTATTTCATTTGCACGAGGAAGTGAAACTGGCAACCAGTACCTCGAAGCATCCGCCGCGGTCGCTTTCCAGTACCGCGGTCTTTCTCGGGCCACCCGTGCGTGCAAATGTATCTGCGCTGGTACGTCTTCCACTCCAGCGGCACGAGTCTTACCGGCTTGCCAGCCGCCACCAATCGCTGCGTCCTTTTCGTTTTTATAATTATTCTGTTCCTGATCTGGTACGACACCACCTCGGCGCACACGATGATTTGATTGGTTGCAGCCATGTACTCTTTCTTGTATGCATTCCATGCTTCCCAGCTTTCGTGAACGCGTTGAGGCCCAGGAACAGAGACCCTCAAACTGTCGTCGTCAGACTCTTTTCCACTTTGACCTTGAGCACCTTGAGGACTTTGAGCTTGCGTATGCTCTTCATCTTGCTCGTCTTCTTGCTCCGCATCTTGCTCCTCATCTTGCTCAGCGTCCTGTTCGTCCTCGTAGTCCTCAACGCCATCTTGGTCTTCGTTCGCAACGCGATCGTCGATATCGTCGCTATTGTCCCCATCAACGATAGGATGAGGTCGCTTTCGATTCCTTTTGTCCAGGAACAAGAATCGGGAGTTTGTTCCCTTCCTTCACAAGCTTCTCCTTGATCCGGGGATTGCGTCAGGGTGACACAATGTACGAAGAGGACTGGATTTTGGGTTGCGGCGTGGACCCGGCCAGCACTGGTCGAGGTCGCTGAGCTACCGCACGCAACGTTCTCGTGCCCGCGGCTGGCGTTGGTGTGCGTGACAAAGCTGCCGGGACTCAGGCTGATGCGGCGTTGCTGTAGTCGCGCTTGAGGGTATCTCGGTGGTACTCGAGACTGCATTCGACGTCTCAGCTGCCGGAGCTTGTGACACTCCTTGCGGGGTCGACGAAGATACGAGGTATGCACTCGATGCCGCTGGTGACGATGCCGCTGGTGGCGAGGCCGCTGCCGAGGCTTGAAGGACTGCTGCTACGGGGGCTGACGCCTCTCCAGCCGCTACTGGGGTCGATGCGTCTGCTGCTGTTGTTGTTGACGGCTGTGTGGGCGGCACACTCGATGCCGCTGGTGACGAGGCCGCTGATTCCATGGCCGGCGATGCCGAATCAACTACGGATAAGCCGTTGGGTCAAAACGCGTTTCCTTTGTTCGTAAGCACTCAAAGGATACATGTGGCGGCAACCTGAAGATGCTCCCAGTGAGGGACGAGAGGGGGGGTACCGATATACCGACTGGGACATTCGTTATCTGTCGAGAATACGCTGCTGTGGGCCCCTCTCGTCCCAACGCGCCGATAATGAGACAAAAATGGAGTAATCCACAGCCACGCAACCGTCAGGTATTTTACGGGACAGGGGGAGGCGGGATAGGGGTAGTTTATGGAACATTTTCATTACCTTCGACATGGACGCTTCCATGTTCGAGATCTATTCTGTACATGGTCTCTCGTCTCCTCCACAACACGGACGGTACTGTTCCCGATATTATAAAACTAAGTGTTATCATCTTGCGGCCTCCATTGGTCGCGGGTTGGTCGCCATACAAACTCAAGATGATTGGGACTGGGTGTTCAATAACGGTGTCTCATCTCTTCTGTATTTTGATTGGCTAGTTTTTTCACCCTTCCTTCTTTTGGAGCTGAAGTTGGTGCTGAAGGTGGCGCCGTACTGAAGATGGGCGACGACTGTGGAGGTGGCGCTAAAGCTCAAAGTCGTGCTGAAGAGTTAATCCATCGCGCACATAACGAAATGAGATGACCGACGAGCTGCATGGCGAGTTTGTGGACGCAGTGACGAACCTGTTACAGCTTATCAACAAAATATAGAGCGAGAATTTAATCATTATGCGACCATATTGACGAAACGTAATAATGTGGCATGAACTTAAGCTCGTCAATATGCTTGCTAATCCAATCGAGCGACTTTTTGCTCTCTTCTCGTGCACTCTCGTAGTATGCAACTATATCTTCTGTAGTTGCACCATGTAGTGATGATCTGGCCTTGTGCGTGATTGCTTGAATGATCTTGAAACGCCGATTAAAGAATATTCGATCCACCTTCGTGCACCACTTTGCCCCCCATTTTTCTTCCAGTGATCGCACTGACGGGCCACCATCTAGTCCAATTATCCACTCGCGCCACAGATTAGGTACGCTGTGTATTTCACGGCTCGTGCTGTACATTTGCGGCCCTAAATTGTCAGAAGATTGTGATGGCGGATCGATACGCTTACTTTGAGACTGGAAATCATGGATAGACAATGAATTTGTGTTTTCTTGTAGTGATACGCTAAGATTAAGAGAACCAGTAGCCAAAGCGTTAATGTTTTGTAATGGAGCAACCAAGTCATTTCCGAGTTTGTTAATGGATTGTTTCAACTGCGAGCACTGTGTATTAAGCGAAGCTTGGAATCCATCTATCTTTGCAGCTAGAATTGGTGCAACTTTCGTTAGCGCTTGCTCCGATGGATCATTTTGTAATTCCATATCGTGTTCTATACTGATTTTGAATTCTTTAAACTCGGAAGTGGAGAATACAGCACTTTTTCACTTGGGATGGGATGGATACAACGACATCAAGAGTACGGAATCTTGGATCATAATCCTCCTGAGATAAACCATCAAATTGAGAATACCCCAAGCGGCAATATTTTGCTCGCATGCTTTTGACTCCAGTTTTAATAGCAACTCATTCACTGTAGGAAACACCATCTTCTGTAATAATTCTGGTGGATCAAGTACGTATCGAGCAATAAAGTAACTCCCCTGTTGAGCATTAAAGCCAGCCAATGTGCGCACTGCCTCTCGTGGCAACGCCGACAAATAGCGGTTCTCCATTGCTTGGGAGTTCCATCTTCCGAGGCGTCGTATCTGTGCCTCACTTGCACCGCCCAGTTTGTCCATCCGTGCACCAGATCCCCGTCCGACGTGAGTCTTTGTTTTTGTTTGCAGCCCGATGGCCTCTAGAGCACCACTAATAGCTGCATGATGTACACGGTATGACATAGGAGCCATTCTATCATCACCCGATCGCAACCGTTTGATGTCGTACCATTCTTGACTTGAATTCAATGACGGGAAAAGCTCATTTTTGATATAAAAACGCCAAAAAAGATGAAAACCGAGTGCACTGCGGGGGCAAACAGCAACTTCTTTATTTCGCAAACAACCACCAATCTCAAGCCGCCTAAACTGATTCGTCTTGCCTTGTCTCATGACCATAATAACAGCAGTACAGTGGCTAAATCCCTCACGCTCCAACTTGACAGAATGCAAATCAGGGAGTTCCGTGATTTGGGCAGATTCGCCTCTCATAAGCACATCATGAGACAACAAAAACGCTAGCCAATTGCGAAGCGAGGTTCCGTGACTTCGAGATGATTCCCATATATGCCTTCAAACCATCTGCATTTAATCAGTGCTCGTATAGCCATCCAACATAGTGCCAACTCTACGATCGTCATAGTTTTTCTTTCTGAGCGAATCATCTTCATAATCAGTGTTTGACAGGAGTTGAGTTACAGCGTCGTCTCTTGGGTGCTCATGCGAATTGGTCATGAGTCGCTTCTGCTGCTTCCATAAATCCACATCGCTGCAGTATAGGATCGAACTGTAGCTTTACCGACGAGAGGAATAGCGTCTCCTACAGCATTTGCCTTTTTCCTTGGTCGTCCGATGACCCGCTCCTCAAGAAATAGATGCAATTTAGCTGATGTTACCGTGTGCTTTGTCATTTCTCCGTATCTTTTGGCATCACACCACTCCATGAACGTGCGTGAGAACGCTTCGTGTTGTCGGAGCGTATCTGTTGAAGCTGACGTGGCCACGGGCGTGATGTGGACCACGTCGCTTGTGTAGCGTTGTCGCTCACGACGCCACAGCACAACTGAACGACAGAAAAGGTGAGGGTAGATAAGTAGGAATGCACTTCCGTTCTCTCTACTAGCCCACCGCCTCCCTCTCCTCTGTTTACAGTATCTGTGTCGTTTTTGGTACGTCCTGTGGACAGATTCTTCCATCTCGACCGCCAGCGCTGGCGGGTCCACGGCTGCAATTCTGGTTGTGTCGCGTTGCGCTCCAAGGGACGCGGAGATTTCGACCAATGAACAGACTTCATAGTGATTTTGTCTAATGGACATAAGACGTAAAATAACGGAGTTATTTTACGTCTTACGTAACGGATTTATTTTACGAGTAAATTGGAAATAAGTTAGTTTCTTTTCGGTCCCACGGCGACCCAGCCAGAATATAACTGTTTACACACGTAATTGATAAAAAAGTGGGTCAACGAACGGAACATACACATGTCACAGATTTTTCGTGTGTTAGACTAACTGCTGCGATCCGTAGCTCTCTGCATTCGCGTGGACGATGAGAGCAGTGTACTCATCGATCTCTGGTAGCGAGTCCTGCGACGCGATGCCTGTTGTGATCTCCGAGACGCGGCCCTGATGGAACGAGAAAGACTCGGCCACAGGGTCATGTTCATGTAGGGAGTTCAGATCCGGCGTCAATTGATCGGCTTCACTTGTGTGCGTGCAAAGGGATTCGTGGTGGAGACTGGCTTGGCTAGATGGGACCTGCTGCACGAGCTTCGAGTCGAGGCTCTTGCCGCCCGAGACGAAGTAGTACTGGCTGCGGATAAGCACTGTGAGCTCCTCTTCAATCTGCAACAGACGCGCTTCCAGGTCGATGTCATTAGCATCGAGGCCAAAGGGGCACTCGATCTCCATGGCCACCTGGTCGGCTGTGAAGAGGAAAATGCCCCAGAAGAAGACCCAGATGGGCGTGTACAAGCCAGAGCGAGGCACGATCACGACAGTGTACAGCGTCATATAGGCAACGATCAGGAACTGCAGGTACTGCATGTAGTTGAATGGGATTGGCACGTTGGCGATGTTGAACACGGTCGTGTACAGTGACGGCAGTTGCGCGATCTTAAGCTGAAGCATGTTGGAGTTTACAGGACTCATATGGCCTCGCTGCGTGGCGACTTCGACCAGCCGCTTAAGCCAGAGCTCGACGATTGTGGCGCGCAGCTTGTGCGGTGTGCGCTGCACAACGGCGTGGTACGATTCCTTGTTCACAATGCGCTTTGGGTGCTCGGTTCCGCAGGCATGAAGCTCTCGGTACTCGCTCTCGAGCAGTATGGCCGAGTCCTTCATGTGCTCAATGCCGTCGCGAGCGCGGCAGTCGTGGAACACAATCGCGATGTACAAGAACACGAGACGACGTAGCTCTGTGAAGAACGTGCACTTCTCCATAATGTCGCGAGGGATCGGCGCCGCGTGATCCTTTCCGTCGTCGGACTTGTCAGAGCTCTGACTGGTTGGCTTGGACACTGGCAGCGTGGCGCTTACGTAGGCACATCCAGAAGACACAATGCCTCGGGCCGCTTCAGAGAGCGCGCCCACCGCCACGACACCAGAGCGCCATTGCTGGAAGGCCGAGTTCATGCGGAACGAGATGATGAGTCCCAGGAACGTGTTGAACACCGTGAGTGTGTCGACAAAGGCCGTGCTCTCTCGCGTGGGCACCACGAAGTGGTATTGCTCGTTGGCTGCCGCTATGACCAGTGCAAACAGAGCCATGAGGACAGCTCGGATGGGCGCAGGCCCATTTAGCGCCGAGCCGTGCCAGCGGAACAGGATCTCCCACAGATGGTCAGTACTGTAGTAGATCATCTCAATATGTCGCGATTCGGACTCTGAGCGGCCTTTTGGTACAGCGCAGTGTAAGGGAGAGACGTTTCAGCTGGGCGGGAGATGGTGTCAGCTGCCTCCATAGAGTGCGACTAAACAGCAAAATACCCATTCAATGGGAATGGGTGCGCACTTAGAGATGGGTGAGTCGTACTTATCAGATTGAACCGTACCGTAAAGCCAGGTGTGGGTTACTCGTACTTTAAAGGACAATTCACGGTAGTTGATAGAAACGAAATTGCGGGTCACGCATGTTGCCGCGGGTGCTGGCACGAGAGCAGGTGGAGTCCAAGCGCATTAAGCTGTTCAAGTCCAGTGGCCTTAGAAGCTACAGACAATGGGCGCAGAGAGCATCCTGTGATGTAGCGCATGCGGTGGACCTGTCCATCCAGCAGATGGAGGTGCGGTCGACGTAGGATTGGCCGTGCGATCTCATGTTGACGCAGTGACCACCGACAGGAGCTCTTTCGACAAGTGTCCATCCGTCTGGCTCCAGCAAGCCGAACAGTGAGTTACTGGCACTGGATGTGGACATAGGAGCCCCTTCTTGGTGGCTCATACAGCTGCATGCAGGCCTTCGATATGTTCCTAGAGAGCGTCAATCATCCAAAGCTGCTGCGGACGGGACTGCCAGCGCTTGACCTCGCTCTTGGCGGTGGTCTTCACCATGGAGGCATCACAGAGGTATAGCCGTCAACCTTTCATTGTTGGTATCCAGAGTTAATGCTAGCTTGACGATGTGAGCTTCGTATCAAGTGCAGCTCGCTGGGATCTCAGGCATCGGCAAGAGCCAATGGGCCATGACGATTGCTGTGCGCTGTGCTCAATCGTACGCAGACGCGATGGTGCTCTACTTTGACACAGAGCACAACTTCAGTGCTCGCAGGTGATTCCGCCACAGAAGTGACGCTGCATGACGACAGTCTCATCATAGTCTCTTGGCATGCAGACTCATGCAAGTGGCCAAGGCTCGCGTGGTTCACGGAGAGAGAAGCATCTCGTTGGAAGCGGCTGCAGAAGCGATCGTGAAGCGGATCCGAGTCGTGCGAGTGGACTCAATGGCCGATTTCACCAGCAAGTGCGTTGAATTGTGCCTTGTCACCGGCCTCTGCTTGTGCTGATGGCTCTATGATCTCTAGACTGAAAGAGATGGAAGATAAGCTGTTCAGCATGAAGGTGCATCTCATGGTCATCGACTCAGTCACGGCATTATTCCTCAAGGTGAATCCATGCAGATGGCTGTAGTCTTCATTGATAGAAACGCTAAACGCTGTTGTGATCTGTAGTCTGGAGACTGGACTCCTTCGCAACGGCAGCATCAGACACTCAAACTTGCGCGCGATCTCAAGTAAGCCAATCCTCTCGGCTCCGTTCCCGTACGCAGTTGCGTTGACTGACTTGCGTGGCCGCCTCAGGCTGCTATCAGATACATATCAAGTGTTTATCGCGGCAACGAATCGCGCCGCCATTGCCACTAGTGCCGGTGCGTAAGTCTGCTTACGGTCTAAGGTTACTTGGAGCTCATGCGGTCTTCCAATTAGATGGCTGGCTCTACACGAAACCAAACCTTGGGGAGACGTGGGCACATTGCGTCACCACACGGGTAATGATCCGACTGCTGTTGCTTTTTGAGGCCAAGGGCTGACCAAGACCTTGTCTAGCTGGTGATGGAGCGGCAGCCAATGGTGCGAGTTATCACGATCACAAAGTCTCCAGTCGCAGGACCGATCTTGCAACGGTTTACGATCGATGTGCGTTTCCTGCTTCAGTTGCTACAATGACTCACGCGACTGACCGCTGGGCTTTGCAGGAGACCGGTGTTGTTCCCATCGCGGACCAGGCTCAAGATCCGCTCACGGAATCGGACTTTGAGATCGACGACGCGTTTCTGGAAGGAGGCTTTGCACTCAGCGGTGGCCTGCCTTCAATCGACCCTGCCGCGACTTTGCGGTCTACGCAGCACAATGTGAGCGACGATGAGTCTTCAAACGACGACGATGCTGCAGGTCTAGCAATAGATGCAGCAGAGATCGACAATCATCAAGCAGTAGGATCCAGACACGAGACTGAGCAAGACGTGTTTGAACTGGTCTCGGACTCGAACAGCGAGGACGAGAGCGAAACTTCGTTCGCGTGGCGGTCGTTTGTGGACCACTAAGGCTGGAAAGGAACAATACAAAGACGATTTGCGAGAGACGCCACGTCGGGAGAATTCATTGGAAAGCAAACGACACCACCAATGCACCACACTGCTGCGACAACTTGGCTCGGTCGAGTGGCCGCTTTGGAAAGCTGTTGAGTGGATTAATCATGGTCCCTGACATCATTCACTAACTTAAGCCTTGAGGGCGAAACGGCGCTTGGGGAAGTAGGCCTCCTTCTTCTGCTGCTTGCTGGTCTTGAGCGACTTCTCGTGCTTGGACAGCTGGCGACGGATGGCGCGGGTCTTCTTGCGGCGCAGGTCAAGCGGCACATGCTTGTTGCTGCCAAGAGCGGCACGGAGCTTGGCCTTCTGGGTCTGGTTGATGACCGTCAGCACACGAGCGATCGACTTGCGCACGACGCTGATCTTCGAGAGCTTCGAAGCGGCACCACCGATGACCTTGGCCACGCGGAGCTACACACACACAACAAAGCCATGGAAATGCTGTGAGCCTTCTTCGCCTGTACCAATTAACACGCATCAATGTACCTGAGCGAGCTCCTGCTGGTAGTCATCCAGCTGGGCAAGAAGTTCCGACTTCTTCTGCTTGCGGAGTTCGTGAGCCTTGATAGGTTGGACTACACACAATCACCAGGACTTATCAGTATCGCTGTGGAAATCGCTCGCTCAATCGCCTGCTGATCAGCCGCTGCACTGCCTGGCTGCGTCGCGATGCCCCCGTGGCCTCTGTATAGATGCTCATTGTGGATTCCAGGTCGATCTGTTTAAGTCGAAATTGCGGCTTTCCGAATCGATCTCTGCATCGACGAGGGACAAGGGATCCATCTGCCCCATTCGCCAGAAGCGCAGACGACCGGGCAGGCAGGCAGGCAGGCAGGCAGACGCTCTCCTGCATGGCCAAGAAAGCTTACCCATCGTTCTCGTTCCTGGTTGGCGTTAAACTTCCCTTTTGGTTACTCCGAGCACTCCAAAGCGGCTCCAAAAGACTGGTTGGCTGGCCACTACGACAGGCACAAGTTGCGCCACCTTCGCGTCACCTTCACCCCAGCCTGCACCACAATAGCCCCACTTGAGCGCTTGCTTGCCAGTCAAAGCGCTTAAAACTTCGTGTGGTACTGGAGCCTCGATTTAAACCTTGATCATTTAAGCGCGCTACGCGAAGCGCACTGCTGACCAATCAATTCGGCGATTAGGGGACCGATAGGGCTCGGGGAAAACTCCCACAGTTACGTTCGTGCAACCTACGAGGAGTGATGGTGGCAAGGCAAGTTCGCATGACTACCGTCTGACAGAGCGCCTTGAGGTCTTCCGTTGATTGCTCTGTTGGCCTGCGACCATGGAGACGAATGAGCTCCATTAGGACGCATTGGCTTACTCACAACGAGAAAAGCTGGTCGCTGTAAACTAATTGAGCAAACGCAAGACCACAGCGCAGGAACATCGTTCATCATTTCCCCGCTGTCTGCTGCTTCTCCTGCTCCTGCGCTGCGTTGAAGATCAACAGATCGCGTGTCTCGGTCTTCAGCTTGAGCAATTGCTGCAACCTCTCCTTGGCCTCCTTAAAGTTGCCTTGCTCGAGTGACGGACTGAACTCCCGAGCGACAAACAGTTGATGGTCAGCAGCCATTTTGAAAAACTCCTGGGCAGCGCTTTCGAACCCGTCGTTCTCGTACAGATCCATCCAATACCAGAGCTGTGCAACTCGCCAGCAGTCGCAAGTCGAATACGGAGGCGATTGACAAGCAGTAATGAATTCCAGGACTCTTGCAGACGCAAATTCACTGTTGCAGGCTATGCGCTCGTGCCAGAAGACTGCATGCGTCAACGCTTCGTTGAACTCAACAAGTCTGTTGGATGAGTCTTCTCCCTCTGCGCGCTTCATCCATTTTGGAAGTGAAATAATGGCTTTTCTCCTGAATGCGAGATTGTTTTTACCTCGTGGCTGAAAAGGGTGCAGCAAATCCAGGATCTTGGTCTTCGCGAGCGCCACGCGATCCTCGAGCGCCTCACGAGGCTCAGCCTCCATCCGTTCAATTTCATGTAAAGCTTTGGGCACCTCAAATACTCGTTTATTCAGCACTACATTCCAGTACTCCTCCCTTTGCTCGTGCTTGTTGAACTCGACCACCCAAGCGTATTGCACGATATCATGGAATTCAACGCTCTGCACGTACATCAAGCGCGCCATACGAGCAGTGTTCTCGACGACAGCCGATAGCTTCACGCGGAAATCGTGTGCAGTGTCGAGCAGTGCTCGAGAAACTGGTTCGTATGGCCTACGCGCAAACTGATCCTCGTCGTGCGGCACAATATGCTCCCAATTAATCACGATCGCTCGATTCGCGAGAGCAATAAATACGACCACACAACCGGTGAGAAATAAATTTTGCGTCGAGACAATTGTTCCATGATTGCCCTGCCATTCGCCTTTTAAAATCTTCACATTCATGTCGTACACGCACCACGAGTCAGCTGCTTTCATGATTAATAGTTTCTGTTTCTTGCTCCATTTATTTTGAGCCTTTGAATTGTTCTTTCGCAGCAAACTGCGGTGTAAGAACAACGTATCTTGCATCTTTTGGCGACGCTCTTTCCTCGCTGAGATCTCTTGTGCTGTGTCGGATTTCAGAGATGGAGTCATACCTATCACGTTTTTCAACTTGTAGATGATCGAAGATCGGATTTTCTCATCCTTGAGGCGTTGAGCTTTTGCAGCAACTGTCTGCCGGACGAGCTTCATGTACCGTTTACCAGCCTGCCTTGCAATATAGGAACGTATCAATGCTTGGATAAGGGTTGCGCTATTATTTTGCCGCTGTATCTCCATTTCGCGCTGTATTCGCTCGTCTTCGCGCTGTTTCTTACGTCTCTCTCGTTCCTTTAGCGCATCAGCAGTTCGTTTTTCAAGCGACTGCTGCTTCAGGACAGAGAAGTAACTTAAGCGAGAGTAGCGATGATGCTGGCGTTGGCCCTTGGCATGAAATGCGCTTAAACAACGTTTACAATATTCATCTTGACATGTTCCACAATCCCATTGGGCAACACGAGCGTTGCACTCTACACACATAATGACCAGTGGCTCGTAGCGATGCTGAGAAATATCAAGTGGAGCGGGGTCTGAGCTCGATTTCGCTGTACTCCCATCGTGCTTGGCGTGGACATGCGGAAAGCAGACGTCACAAAATGGGACTGCACCATTTCCACACTGGAGGCACTCTTTTGTCGCTGTCTCGGTGCCGCAATAGCTGCAGCATTGGATACTTCGACGAGTGTGCGCCTGTAATGTTTGACGTTTGTTGTGGTCACGCTCAAAACACTTGGTACACATCGCATCTTCACACTCCATACAATACACCTGAGCAAGAACTTTTAAAGAGCTTAAAGAATCCTCGTGACGTTCGCAGAATGCGTGAAATTCCTCTCCTGGAAATGGTAGTGGAATTCGTTTCTGACATCGGATTCCTTTTAGGAAAATGGGTCTCTTCGTAATGCTCTTTCGAGTCTCAACGTGAGTTAACTTGACAAAATGGCCATTGTGGTCGAAGTATTCGACAAACAAGCGGGAAAGCATTGACTTCAGCTGTAAGCGAAAGCGGTAACGACGGTAGCATTTTTGTATGAGTCGAGCGCATTCAACCTCGTGGCGGCGCAGATGATTCTGCTGATGGAGAATGAGAAAGTGGCCATGATGTTTTTTTCTAGCAATGCGTATACCGAATCTACGGAGCACCGCAACGCTCCACTGCAGCCGTTGCGTGCATGCCACGTCAAGCTGACTGCGAAATTTGCCATGGTGAGTCGTTGGTTGAAGTACATAACGATGCATAAAGTGAAGATACTTTGCGTTATCGTTATCTTCCACCGCACTCTTTGCATCGTCGTTTTGTCGATTGCTACCAGAAGTTGCGCCAAATCGCTCTTGCCAAATCATTTTCATTGCCTTGTTGAATCTAGAAAAGGATATTGTGCGTGCTTTCGGTTCCTTCATTTTTGTGAACACTATGTCGACACTCTGCGTCGGAAATGTGGATTTGTTAATAAATGAGTGGGGAAGGGATTTCAGAAACCGTGCAAAATGCGAGTTGTCAATTTCAAGCAATCCGCCGGATGCATATCGAAATACTTCTTGCCACACACCGTCACATCCTTTTCGCTTCCACTGCTTTCTGGCAGTATCAAAAATGTACAACGAGCGACACACGTCGGTGGGGTCTTCTTCATCGTCCAAACTATCATGCTCGCCCCTCTGAATGACGAGTGTCTTGTACACGAAACTCTGTAGCAGCAACTCATCTGTAATTCGTCGGCTGGTTGCTTCGATCAGCACTTTACCCATAGTTTGTTCCTCTGACAGAAACTGTTGTCGTTTGACCATTCGATACATCCATTGTTTGCTTATATATTTTCGAACAAGTTTCTGAATCTGTTGTGTCGCCCGAGTACGTCTTTGTTGACCAGCACGCTCGTGTCGTCGCTTCCATCGATATTGCATTGTCTCAATTGAATGAAGAGCTCGTCGCATTCGTGCAAGCATCTGACGAGTTTTAAAGCCTTTCCATACTCGTTGAATACGTTGTGCACTTAGGTTTAACAAAACGCTCCATGCAAATGATCGTCCCTGGATCCCGCGGACGCGTCGTTGAATCTCAATTGCTGCATCTCTATGCTTTTTGTTGATAATGCGACGTGCTTGCTCACGTTGGTGTGCATCCTCGTATCGTAAGCGTTGTCGAAGCCGTTTCCCACGCCACAGAGCTTGCACTTCAGCTGCAGCCTTGCTCTCTAGTTCAGTTCTATTAGCTTGAATGACTTTATCCTTAATAACCTTGAGCTGGTTCCACGTCTTCTTTACTTGATACGTTGATACTAGATTGCTGTATCTTTTGAAGCTGCGTTCTTGGATTCGATCTTGTATTTTTTGTCGATACAAATCACGTGCTACTCGATTAAGTGCAAGTTGAGATCTAGATACATGTTGACGCCAGGCGCATTGTACGGCCAACGCAGCTGCATGAATACGATTCTTATAGTGTTTATACCATAGCCGCGTTTGATGGCCACGAACATAGGCTTGCACTTTACAGATTTTGATCTTGTCCTTCTCAAAACGTGCTCGCCGTCGTCGCAACGCCATAATGCGTTTTCGTTCCCAGTCACGAAAAAACGTTTGAATGGCGATCGCAGCACCAAGTTGCTTCATTTTTACTTTTCTGGTAAGAATAGTCTCCGCACGGATTCGGCGATGACTTTCTACGCGAGCTACTTTACTGAGAAGCTTTCGTTTTGCGCGTGCTTGTCTACCTCGCGTTTGAGACTGAATTCGAACTGCTGCTTGATAAATTTGTTGCTTGCGTAAGTGAATTTTAAGCAAGATCCACGAAGACTGACGTTCCCGCCAGAAATTTTGGATCTTTACTGCAGCTCTATATTCTTGAGCATGACGATGATATGCACATTTTGACCCATACAAACGAACTGCTCTCGTAATGACAAGTGCCGAGTGCTGTTGCTTTCCAATTAAAACACGTCGTAGGGCATCATGTCGTTTCTGAAGTTTGATTCGAAGCCGTTGTCGAAACGTCAACTCTCGTTTTGCGCGAATTTGTCGCCACCAACACTGGATGCAAATACTCGATAACCGGGCTTCATGTTTTTGCATTGCATATATTGCAGCCCTCCAGATTTCCATTGCCTGAATGACTAAGTTATGCTTCAAGCGTACACCAACTCGAAACAGAACCTCTGTTGCATGTTGTTGAGCAGGTGAGGCAAATACTCCCATCCCATACGCATAAATAGCCTCTAAAGGTATCCAGTGCTTGACGTCTTCAATTGTTTGTATCTCTTGAGTTTGGGCAGCCTGTCCACGAGTAATCGAGATATCATACTCCCGCACAAGCTTTTCTCGTTGCTGAGTAAGCTGTTGATACGCGTTTACTGATTTTGCCTTACTCGAAAGTGGTTGCTCGTTCACAAACAAGATTTTTGACGGGGGTGACATTGTTTCCACACCCATTTCAGCTGAAATATCAATGTCTTCAAGCTGCATATAGGCACGTTCTTCTCGCTGGGCATGTGCAAATCGAGTAGGCGATGCTACATGCATGTTCTTTACCCCTTTCAATGGCACTGATCTCGATGGTGACGGAGAGCGTTGTTTATGGCGCAAAATCAACGGCTCGTTTTGGAACTCTCTTTTGTCGCGATGGCTTGCATATAAACGTCTCATTTGCTGCCGCTTCATGTTGCGATAGAAATTTTGTGTCGAAAACTCTTGCTCTGGCAGTTTTTCAAGTTCATGGATGATGCGCCAGTCTTCTTGCGTTGGTGCGGGCAAGCGCGCCAGGCCATCTTGAGTACGAGGCGATACAACGTGCAACAGTGGAAGCGAAAGAGATGCCGATTTTCTGTATTGTGCTGATTTGGACTCATCAGTTGATCCAAGATTGCCATTGGTGGAGTATTCAAGGCCCAAATCTGGCGTCTGGTTTCCTTGAGTGACGTGACCCATTGATTCTGACTGCATTGATCTCGCACTTGCTTGGTCTTTATCGTGCTCACTATCGCTTTCCCGCGCTTCTTGCAGCATCGCTTCAACCATCGCTGGTTGGTTTAGATACTCTGTTATTGACAGCGACGCTTGATGCACACGTGGAAGACGAACGTTTTCAGCAACAGTTGGCAGTTCGTCTCGCCTTGATGAGGATCCAGAGGAATGCGAACTCAATCGCCGTACGGCACCAGCATCAAACCGCGGGGGTTTTGTCTTACGCAAACCACTCGTATCGTAACTCTTCATCCATGCTCTTTGCTGTTGTGACTTTGAAGGCTGCACCACTCCTGCTTTGCTCACGTTCTGCAGAATTGCATGAGACCGTGCGAACACCTGCTGCCATTTCTTGGGCTCAAATGCCATGCAATCGCTCAACTCCCACGCCAGCGTCAAAAAGTCATTTCCAGTAGCGCTTGCCATGCCCTGTGACTTCTGCTGCGCTCGAGGCTCTGCCGTCTCGCGACGCATCTCCGCTCCAACTTCAACCAGACAGTCCAAGGGAAACGACGCGCGTTCTCGCTTAATTCCGCTTTTCTTTATGTTGCACTAGCATTACCGTATTAGCAGGACTAAGTACGATTGCTGTACTAAGGCAACACTGGCAGTTGTTTTTGGCCACTGGAAAAAAAAGATCGGAAAACCAATACTGAAGGCATGGCTCTGGAGACGAAGGTTAGCCAAGGCTCGTGGCTGGGCGAGAACATTCTGTCCATCGAGCAGTTCGGCATCGAGAGCGCCAAGTGAGTATGCCTGTTCGTTGCCTCGGTCACCGTTGCTGCTTGAAGGTGCATGGGTAACAATGCGCTGATTTTAATGGCGTCAGGCGCGTACTCACCGTCGCGGACTCGATGCGTGCGATCGTCAAGAGCCAAGGCGCTTGCGATCTCTTGAAGGGCAAAGTGAGTGGCCTCGGAATACCAGTTTCACGTTTCAATATGTTGCTCTGTGGGCTTACGTTTACGCTATCGTAGCTCCTGGCCAATGTGTTCTTTGAACCATCGACGCGCACGAGCTGCTCATTCCAGTCCGCAATGCTTCGCTTGGGCGGACTCGTGGTGTGTGTCAACGAGAGCTCGTCCAGCAACAAAAAGGGTGAAACTTTGTCGGACACCATTCGCTGCCTGGAATGTTACGCGGACGTGGTGGTCTTGCGTCACCCGGTCAAGGGAAGCGCTGCAATCGCTGCCAGCGCGACGAAGAAGCCGGTTCTGAACGCTGGCGATGGTGTTGGCGAGCATCCGACGCAGGCGCTTCTGGATCTGTACACGATTTACAACGAATGTGGCAACATCGATCTTACAGACAAGGTTGTGACCATGGTCGGCGACCTGAAGAACGGCCGTACGGTGCACTCACTGTCAAAGTTGCTGGCCATTTTTGGTGCCACAATCAACTACGTCTCCCCTGGTACGAGAATGTCGCCAGCATTGATGCAGAAATAGCTGATAGGTAGATCTCTTGTAGAAAGCTTGAAGATGCCTCGCTACATCTATGAAGAACTGGAGGCGCGTGGCGTGAAGCAGCACGAAACCACGGATTTGGACTCGGTCATCAACCAGAGCGACGTGCTTTATGTCACTCGTGTGCAAAAGGTTGGTAGAGTTGAAACCGATCTGCTTGACTTCGTATTTGCTGACCTTAAGTTTCTTGCGCTCGACTAGGAACGCTTTGATTCGGAAGAGGAGTACAACGCTGTCAAGGATAGCTTCATCATCACGGCGGCGTCGATTGCGCAGGCCAAGAAGAGCATGATCATCATGCACCCACTTCCTCGCGTGGGAGAAATCGCGGAAGAAGTGGACACGGATCCGCGTGCCGCGTACTTCCGCCAGATGGAGAACGGCATGTACGTGCGCATGGCGTTGCTCGCGCTTGTTCTCGGCAAGGCATAGAAACCACTAAAATCGGAGTGTAAAGAGCAAAGATATCAATGCAGCTTGCTATGATACATGCGATGACCTTAATCCTGACCCTTGTTGCATAATGCTGCAGTGCATGTAGAGCTGTCGGAACAACGATATTCCACAGCTTCGTCGTACGCTTCCATATTCAAGCGCGAGCCTAAAAAGCATGCCAGCTCGCACACGAACAGCTCCGCGTCGTCGTGCAAGAACGGTTCTAATGTCGCCCGAAGCTCTTGATAGCCATCAGCGGCAGTTTTCGCACTGCGGCCTTGCATTTTGTCAACCCAGAGATTGATGAGCACGAGCAGCACAGTGAGATCTATGTCGCGTCCGATGCAGGCTCGTAGCTCGCGCTTGATCCATTCTTCGTACTCGCCTTTAATCTTCACCATGGGCAAAAAGTCATCCGACACGCTAGCTCCAGCTATACGGGCCAGCTGCATCCTGCGGCGATACACGATCGATCGTCGTTGATCGGCCTGATGCTGTTGCCTGATTTGCTGTCGTTGTGCGTGCGCATCTTCCCCAACGAAATGGAACAGCGTGAAATCATGCTCGGATTGCACATCTGTGTAGACCGTTTGGAACTGCGTCTTGCACAGCGGACACGTGGGAGTGGCCACTCCATGCAGCGAGAGGTTTTGCACCCATGAGGTCAGACACTCATAGCAGTAGACGTGGTGGCACGGGCGCACCATGGCCGGATCCACGAGCCGGTGCAGGCAGATCGCACATGTGTCGCCGAGCACAGCTGGCTGATGGAAATTATCTGCTGAACCAATGCGATGACCCTCTGCGCTGTCCGTTGGATGCTGATGCTGCGTGGTGCTGGACTTGTCCTCCGCTAGGAACGGCTGCGACTCGCGGTCATAGCGGCTCGCCCATTCGCCTTCGTCATCCGCCATGCTGTCCTACCGACTGCACTGCGACAACCTCACACCAAGCAACATGTTGTTACATTCGTGCAACATCTACCCACCACTAACGATTTTTGAAAGGCATCGGTCGACATGATGCAGGACCCGCAGCCCCAGTACGTCAACTCCTCTGCGTATGGCTTTTGCGCATTCAATACCGAGCAGCTGCCCACCATTAAGCAGACGCTGCTGGAGTCTGCTAAAGCCCTGAACACTCAGCAGGATCCGCAGAAGCGTCTGCGTGGCTCCATTCTGGTGGCCTCGGAAGGATTGAACATCCGACTTAGTGGCACAGCAGTATCCGTGGAAATCATGAAGCAAACCATTCGAGGACTGCATCCAGCTCTGCGTGATATGGAATTCAAGGATTCGCTGTCAACGCGGCTGACGCTTCCACGTTTCCTCGTCAAGATCAAGAACGAGGTCATCTCTATGGGAGTACCCGAAGTCAAGCCCGCTGTCGATGGCCTCGCGGCGCACATCTCACCCAATGTATTCAAGGACTGGCTTGACCAGGACAAGGACATGGTAGTGCTGGACACACGGTGAGACATCATTGCTGCGTGCTCGCGTCTCTTCTAGCTTGCATCCTTTGCTGAGTAACTCTTCATGCTCCAAACAGAAACGACTACGAAGTGCGGCTAGGAACATTTGAGAAGGCATTGGATCTCAATATCAAGAGCTTCCGCGCGTTCCCATCCGAAGCGAAAGCGCAATTGCGCGACGTGCCAAAGGAAAAGCCCATCGTCATGTTCTGCACGGGCGGCGTGCGATGCGAAAAGGCGTCCTACGTGTTACTGGGTGAGGGCTACAAGCAGGTCTATCAGCTTGACGGCGGCATTCTCAAGTACTTTGAGCGTATCGGTGGTGCGCACTACAAAGGCGACTGCTACATCTTTGACGACCGCGTGGCGCTCACTCCGGAGCTTGCGGAAGCTGACACGATCGCGTGCTTCGTGTGCCGCAGCCCGCTCTCAGAGGCGGACCAGCAATCACCGGATTACGTGCCGGAGCAGCACTGTCCGTACTGTAAGCAAGGCAAGCAGGACTTCCGCACCATCAGCACGTGAGACAGAGCGAACGTGGTAGAAAGAGTCAGTGATACCCGCCCTTGAACAGGCAGTGGGATCGCCCAATCATCCATGATAGAGTCGCGGCTTAAGAACCTGACGTGCACATTTGGAAAATGTATGCATCCACTA
Source organism: Elongisporangium prolatum (assembly GCA_023335875.1). NCBI lineage: Eukaryota > Oomycota > Peronosporomycetes > Pythiales > Pythiaceae > Elongisporangium > Elongisporangium prolatum. The sequence continues at coordinate 26,046 of JAADVW010000269.1, forward strand.
ATCAGTGTAAAGTGCCAAGCACTTATACCACGCATACCTACCAAAGCCAACAGACAAGCCCGCCAAACGCCACTGTGGTTGTCCCAGTACTGCACAGCCCAATGCGCGACACACTGAAATGCATTTTTATCTGCACGTTCAGGATCTGTACGTTGCTGCATACTGAACTGTTAGTACTCGGCCTCGTCCGGTTTACTATACATACACGCAAGCCGCTGATATGTCTGCTCTGCTCAAACAGCAGGAAATCTCGTTTGGATGGCTGGATGGATCTTTACGCGTGATCGTCGACTTGAACTTGATTTGCTCATCCTCATGCTGCAACACAGGGGTGACGGTAGTGCTCCCACCAGCGTTCTCCTCCCTTTCTGTCCGCCAATCAGCGTGGAGGGAAAGGGGGAGTCAGTGCCAGCGAAAAGGGGAGGGACGATTTACTGTGTATCCTCTCAATACTGGCCCTGAGTCAGTTTGCTGCTGTTTGCTTGTCGGGGGAGCGACAAAAAAGCACTCGAGGCGCCCGAAAGCGTGCGATTGCTATTACCACCGGCGGACTGCAGCACGTCGTCTATCCCGAGCCCAGCGAGTGCGCGGCCAGGGGAAGGGAAAGAAAAGAGGCATCCGGGCCAGCAAGGCGGGAGGAACGACACGTTTCCCTCGGCAGAGAGCGCGAGAGAGCAAGAGAGGAAAGGGAACCGAGCGCAGGGCAAGGCGATGCAACACGACACGCCTCCGGAAGACACGAGCGACCGCGACCCGACCGACAAGGCCTATCTGGCACAGCGGCAGTCCACGATGGACAGCGAGACGCTGGACAAGCTGCTTATGGCCGAGAAGAACCTTTTCCAGGCCGGCCAGGCCACAATGCACGCCTGGTCTCTTATCGGCCGCCGCGCCGAAGGCGAGGGCGAAGAGAACGACAACGTGAACATCCCGTCCTCGCCGACCTCGTCCCTCTCGGACCGCACACCGACCGCGGCGTCATCTGCAGCCACAGCGGCCTCCTCCTCGTCGGGCACCATGCCGATCCCCATGAACGGAAGCAGCCATCATCACAACAACGGCAGCAGCCAGCAGCAGCAGCAGTTGGCGCCGCTCTCCACCTCGCCCAAGTTCCCCATGGAGATCCCGCGCCCCGAGGGCCGGTCATCGCTCGGCTCGTACTCGAATGCGGCCTCGCGATTGTATGAGAAGCCGCTTTCGTTTAGTCTGCGTTCTGTGACGTCTGTCGATTCGTCGTCCTCGATGGACATGAACACCATGGCGGAGAACGGGCGCACGCGATCACATCACGGGAATCTGTTTGGTTTCCAGCGCGATGCGCCACCGCGGTCCGAAGTGACGCTCTTCACATTCACGGTAAAGAAGTCCGACAGCGTGCTTGAGAAACTTGGAAGCAAGAAGGCGTCGATCCAAGTACAGGTCGACACAGAGGCGCGCATGATCAGCTTCTTATCCCCGCATGACAGTCGCGAGAACTACTCGTGCGCTGCTGTCACAGCCCGACCGTACAGTCGCCTAGGCATGCAGCTCAAAATCCAGACTGGCAATGCCTCGCTGACCAAGAAAATTACGTTTTTCAGCATCGAAGATCGCGCGAATTTCCTCCAGTCGCTCGAAGAAGGCAAAGTGATGTACAAAAAGTCTTCCGTACCGACGCTGCGCCCTACAGAAACCATTTCAGAGGAGTCGTTTTTATTCGCCAACACGGCCGACTCATCCAGCTCGAACAAAAAGATCCGCGAATCCATTGTGAGCGATCACTTAAACCTCCTGCCGGGTGAAACCGTGCTCGAACATGTCCAGCGCGTGACAAACCTCGTGGTGATCTCGCAGAGCGATCGAGCAGTCCAGGGCGTGCTCAAGATCACGACGTACCGCATCACATTCTCTCCGTACGATGCTGCATGGAAGTTTGGTTCGTTTGAGTTGCCACTCGCTGCGATTGACCTCATCACGCGCGATGGACTGATGCTACTGGTTTCCTGCAAGGATCTGCGCACGATTCGGCTGGCTATGCATGATGCATACTCGCGTAAGAAGGGATACGATCAGCTACCGTCGACTCCAGATTTCCGTTGGTTGAACTTGCTGACGCTGCGTATGAAACCACCAAGTATGATTGGTGCTTTGTTCGCGTTTGATTACCATTCCGAGCGCATGAAAGAGCGAGATTCTCCGATTGAGCGCAATAATGGCTGGTATTTATATTCTCCAGTCGGAGAGTATCAGCGTCTTGGTTTCTTGCGCGGTACCGATTCAGCGGCATCAAAGCGTGATGCCCATGGCAATGGTGTCACTTGGCGTCTTCTGAAAAACTCAAAGTTTCGCTTTAGTCCGACGTATCCCCAGCTCATGGTGGTCCCAGCGCTTATGACGGAAGAACAGCTTGTGCAGTCGGCTCGCTTTCGGTCCAAGGCACGCTTACCTGTTGTCGTTTGGCGACATCCAGTGAACAAGAGCGTGTTGGCTCGCTCGAGTCAGCCCAATTACGGCATGGCAGGCAATCGCTCGGAACCCGACCGGATACTTCTTCGGGCGTATCGGGATTCTGCAAACACGAATAGCGCTAACATTGTTCCTCCTCTTCACATTGTCGATGCACGAAAGCCTATCGCCACTACAGGCAATCGTCTCAAAGGAAAAGGTACACCCAGATTGTCTTCATTGCTTGCAAATGACTTCTGTAATAACGTTTGTTTTGTACGCCTTTTCTAGGTGTGGAGAATTCTCAACACTATGACAATGCCTCGATCGAGTTTATGGGGATTGCGAATATTCACAAAATGCGTGAATCGCTGGATTTATTGAAGGGTGAGTTTGTATATACATTGAAAGTGATGATTCATACTAAAAAAATTCATACTAACATATGATTGCTGAATAGCATTGGTTAGTCCAAGTAGCGTTGAGGATGGCGACAAGCATTACCATAACAAGCTTGAAAGTAAGTTGCACTTTTCATGCTGCAGATTTTCATTGATTAACACTATTTATTTCCTCTAGATACGCGATGGTTAAAGCACATCATGCGGGTGCTTTCTGGGGCCCGAAGAGTTGCTGAAATTCTCCATGAAGACGGTGCTTCAGTATTAGTGCACTGCAGTGACGGATGGGATCGCACACCGCAACTTTGTGCCCTTGCACAGTTGATTTTAGACCCGTATTACCGGAGTATTCGCGGGTTCGCCGTCCTTGTGGAGAAGGAGTGGTGTTCGTTCGGACATAAGTTTGCTGATCGAGTCGGTGTCGGCAAAGATATCGCAGATCAGCCAAACGAGCGGTCCCCAGTCATGCTACAGTTTTTGGATTGTGTCTGGCAAATGACGCGACAGTTCCCAACGTGTTTCGAGTTTAACGAAAAGTTCCTGCTGCACGTCTCGGATGCTCTGATTTCGGGACTCTACGGCACCTTTTTATACAATTCAGAGCGCGAGCGTTTCCTCGACAAGGTATGGGAGCGCACAGAATCAGTTTGGACGCCAGTGCTTGAGAATCCTTCTCCGTACAAGAATCCCCTGTATCGACCCACCAACCGCGTGCTGTATCCTCGCGCAAATCTGAAACGTGTTGTTCTGTGGGACGCAATGTTTTTCCGATGGGATCCAGAAAGCCACCCAGATTACATGGAGTACATGGAGCCCATGCCTGGTGATGACGAGGACGACGAAGAAATATCTGGAGAGGAGAATGTGAATCGAGATGAGGTGTTAGGCTCGCCTTCTCTGTTACCAATCCCATCGGTCCTCGATGACGAAGACAAGGCTCTGCGACTCGACATCGATGGCATTCACGATTACGATGAATTCCGGTCAAAAATGGCGCTATCGGACTGCTCTGATATGAGCGATGACGAGGAAAATCTTATGACTTCCCCAACGCTTACGGCCATGTATACGCACCCACCCAACGAAGCTGGTGACGATTTAGCCCAACCTGCGATACTCCCTCCAGAGTTAGTCCATGACATTGCTCCTGTGCTCTTCGACACTGATGATGAGTTGATGGAGCGCTATCGTCGCGGAGCTGAGGAGCGTACTCGTCAACGCACTCAGGGGCGAAATATTCGTGAAGCGCTTCAGATGGCGCCTGATCAGAGTCGGATCAAGTATTTGGAGCAGCTACTGAGTGAAAGCGTCGCGCGTGAGCTCCAGTTGGAGGCCGAGTTGGATTCCATGCACCATCGCATCGTGATGCAGCGAGCGACTGCAATGCGTGGTGGTATCTGAGCGCACAAAAACTACCGGTCAAGAGAGTAGCAGAGTAAATCTACCAACATCGAGTGAGCGAGCGAGCGCAGCAGTGTGTGTTGTATTTCGGAAAAGCGATCAAGAAAACGTCGTAGGTGCCAGTTCGTCTCGACTGGCTTCGATGTAGCATGGAGAGACCTGGAGTAGTTTTTTTGTTTTGCTTAGTGATAGATTCGTATAATACTGTATACCCCTTGTGATATTTTACTCCGATGGGCGACGACGAGCAGGATGCCATGCAGGCACTTTTGGGCTTCTCTGCCTTTGGAGGCAGCTCACGCGCTCCGAAGAAACGAGCTGCCGGCGCTTCATCACCCCACAGTGCGACTGCGCAGCTGATGCCTGGCACAGAGCTGGCTTGGAGCAGAGACGGGCTACCGGAGAAATGCAGAGCGGGATCGGCGGGTGCGCTGTTGCTGATAAGCCAAGGGAGCGAAGCGGTGGCTGCGCTCAAGGCTGCGTTCGCATCGCACGCGGCTGTGGATGACGATGCAGAGGATCTGCTACCACAGGCGAGTCAGGAGCTGCTGGCTCAAGTTCAGGAACAGCGACAGAGGTGCGTACAGTGCATGCAGTTCCTTGTCGCGCGTGTCATTGATTGGCTATGATTTGAGGTACAGCTTTGACGACCTGGACGATCGCGCGTTTTGTTGGGCGCGCGATGCCAGCAATCCGTATGAAGCCATTGGGCGCGGCCGCTTTCTCAACCGATCGGCCATGAAGCTCGTGAACATGGATCATGTCTTTCGCCTCACGACGCCATCAATCCCAAGCGATGTGTTCACTTTCGCCGACATCTGCGGTGGACCTGGCGGCTTCTCAGAGTATCTGCTGTGGAAGCACTCACAACTACAGCAACCCGTACATGGCTTTGGCATCTCTCTTAGAGGCACAACGTCATGCGACTGGCGGCTACCACCGATAAACAGCCACAAGGATCGCGCAAAGCAATCGTTTGAGATCTGTGATGGAGCTGACGGCACTGGTAATTTGTACAAGCTGGCTAACATCCACACCTTTCGAGATCGGATACAAGACAAACACCCGAGCGGTGTGGATTTGGTGGTCGCCGATGGCGGATTCTCCGATGTGCGCGACCAAAGCGATCAGGTAGAGTACGTCCTTGGATTGATGCAATCGTTGGCCATAGTCCTTAGTGCTGTGTGTTACAGGAAGCTACGATGACTCAACTGGTGCTGGCTGAGATCTTGACCATGCTATCGGTTCTCAAGCCCCGAGGCAAGTTTGTGTGCAAGACATTTGAGATCACAAGCGCTATGATGCTGCAACTTGTGTGGATCCTGCACCAGTGTTTTGAAGAGCTTACGATAGTAAAACCAGTCGTAAGTGACCTCCTGCGCAACAGATACTCTTTAATGGCTCTGATATAAAAATGTTTCTTGTGCCTGCCAGACCAGTCGACCTGCGAGTTCAGAGCGATACATCGTTGCACTGAATCGACACGAGGCCGTACCAAGTGATCCGATCATTGCGCTACTAGAAGACCGCTTGCAAGCAAGTAAAACAATTCCGCTGTTATTTTCAAACGACATGTTAGCGCACGATGCAGCGTTTCTGACTTTCACGACGCGCGCTAGCGACAGGTACGGCCAATGGTGCAATGCTGAAGAGCGTTGGATCTTATAAGGCAACATGTCTTGTACAGTATTGCGAAAGCCCAGATAAACGCCTGCAAGCATCTTCGTACTTGCGCATTAGCACCACGAAAACGGTAGGTCATGATGTTGCTGATGATTTCAGAGTGGACTCTGAGGTGAATAACTCGTAGGAAGGCTCGATCTGTGGATCCACTGCGATATTACAAACTGTGGAAGTTGGACGAACGTGACGCGTAGATCTTCAGACGATGACCCAGATTAACTACTGAGAGTAATTTGGGATTAGTATTGAGTATCAAGTAAGTACTTTATGTAGATGGCTCAGAATTTGTTGGTAAGTATCGTTTGCGCCGTCGATAGAGCACACACCGACGCAGCTAACTCTCACGCTTTTAGAGAGATAGCGCCCTAGCTGACGCCTACAACACCAAAATGCACATCGTCAGTCGTACACTCTTCGCCAATGAATATTTGTGATGCTCAAATGACCAACCGAGACAGCGACTGGATGACAGGGATTTCACTCTTCCAGGCAGACTCCATAATTTCGGCCATTTTACTCTCCAATGAGTCACATGACTCGATATCATTGGCTACGAAAAGAAGCCGCAGTTTTTTTGATGTGACGTTGCGTTGAACTTCGTTCAGACCAAGAACAAGTCGCTTCGAACGAGTGTCGTGCAGAGGATTCTGCTGATGCGCACGCTCCTGAGATTTGATCACTACGTTAGTGTGTTGTACTCACATTGAGCAAATCAAAGCGCGGTAGAACCAACCTGGAGAGCTGCCAGTCGCTGCAATAACGAAGCCAACAACTGGGAGGGAACTTCGTCCATCATGTGAGACGTTGCCACTTGTCCCGCAGTTGAGTCACATGTTTGTTTGAGCCTAATTTCGTGTACATCATCGACTAAGAACTCGTTTTGGTTGGCCATGTTGGCCACTGTGTTGGCATCGTGTACCCACGCGCATTCGAGCTCGACTCCTCCATATCGTTTGCCCTGATATGCTGCGAAGGCAAGCTCAGCTTTCTCCGAGCTGTTATAGGCCACAATGACATCTCCTGGCTTAGAGAGGTTGTTTCCATGAAGTTCAAGCTCCTTGTTGTCTTCGTTCACTATTTGAACGGCAGTAAATCCGTCAAATGCTTCAAACTCCGCAGTCAGATCTTCCATGAGGTCTTTGAGCTCGTCTGGGTCCTCCAATTCATCCTTCTGCACAAGGTTACGGACACAAAATCGCATGGAAGGCAGACTCAACCCAGAGCGCGTGGTAACATCAGCCTCTTCGCTTGGTTTTGTCGACTCACGTGATCGTAAAATGGCAGTCTTCATTCTAGAGCGGCGTTTGGTCTGGCTCGTGTAGCGAGCTGGCTTAACAGTATCCAGCAATGCTACTCGCTGGGTTATCTGCTTGAACCTTCCGGACTGACTCGGAAGCTTCTCAGTCGCTCTATTTGGCTGCACGAAGTCATGCAGCGTCGCAGGCGCTGGCCTTCGTCTGCGCCGGCGGTGGTGCTTAGGCGGCTGGTCATCCATGAGCGAGCGGGGCGTATCTCCATCCACATTTACGATTCGTAACCGAATTCGTACTTAATGCATAAGAACGGGTAAGCTTAGCCGGTTGCACTTCAACACAATGAGCGCAACGACATGAGCGTGTCCGGGCGGCAGCAGACGCTGCTCTCAATCTACGGCGCCACCACAAGCGAAAGACACCAAGAGGAACCTTCAAGTCAAGTCAGATTTGCAGTCAAGCCCGTGGTGCGCAAGACGACGCTTTCGCGTCCAAGAACGACGGCCGACTGCCAATGCAGTCGCCCGCCATCGAGAGCATTGCTTGCAGCTTTGGTGCCTGCAGCTATTCCGCCGCAACCGATCATTCGACCACCACCACACGAGAGACAGAACGACGAAGTATTGGGAGATAGCGTGCCAGTTCCTAATGAATGCGCAGTGCGACGTGTGAAAGCGTCTCCACCGCCACCAGCTGCAAATGCTGCAGCAACTCCATCGCCCAGGTGAGAGCGACCGCGTGATGTACACAAGTGGCAGATGCTCATGTACTAGTGTTATATAGATCTCACGTAAGACGTCGTGACGAGCGCAAAACTGTGCTATCATTCTACGGAGACGGATTCCTTGAAATTCCACCACAAGCAGATGCAATAGCTTGTGAGGAATTCGCTATCAGCATTCTACTGTTCAAAGCTGCAAACGAAAGCAAATCGAAGCAAAGAAGGTGCGGAAGGTTATGCGTTGAAGAGGGATAAAGTTACGAGCGTGGTGACTGACAGTGTATGTACTAGCTCAACCGAAGCAGTACGACATCAGCATCCAGAACTTGACGATAATGGCGATTTTCTTCGATGGACTTGCTGTGGAAGCACTGACCGAAACGTTTACGGATGTCTGGCAGCACAAAAACACCGGCAAGCAACCCAAGGCCACGCATTTGAAGGTGGGGCAACTTATTGAACTATCTTCAGGCTATTCTAAAACTCGCCATGCTCCGTCTTTAGAAACCCAGTCCCCGCCAACTATCATTGCCGCCAAATTCCCATCACACGATTCAGATGGTAGCATTCGCTTTGTTCTCTTCGACCGAGGAGTAAACAACCCCAAGAATGATCTTGATGATCAGTGTTCCGCCGGCTGCAAGATCTGGTGGAGAGGGTACGAGTGCTGGGCAAATCGATATGAGGTTCCCAGTAACCGCTGGGTTCAAGTCGCCGTAACGTTTGATGGGTGTTTCCTTCGCATATACTTCGATCGACAGCTCGTCGATTGTGCGAGCATTTCGAAGCCCAAATTGACAAATGTGTCTTCTTCTCGTGAACGTGGAAGTATCAGCCAGTGGATAAGTAGTTTTTCCAACAACGACTCGCTATACATCGGAGGACATACTTCTTACGCCAAAAGTGTCCGAGAATGGCGTACTCGAATAGGCTTTATGGGGCTAATTGCAAGAGTAAGTATGTGGAAAACATCAGACGTCCTCTTAAGTGGGCTACTTGAGATGGATTGGCCTAATTCGAGTAGTACATACTCGGCAGAAGCAAACGCCAAGAAAAACACTAAGAGCGTGCAAGTACAGCTTCTGCAGTTAATTATCCCGGAAGTTGGCCAAGTGAAAGATATCTCGGTTTTCAAGCACACAATCAATGTTCATCGTACTATATTTTGGCGCACATCGTTTCCTCCCTTGTCCGATACATCCAGGATTGCTTCTTCAATTGTTTTACTAGACAACTTCTTTCATGGGGCTCATCACGATGTGGCTGTAGAACACGCAAAATCATTTGAAAACTGGCTACTCACAGTGCTTCACAAAGGCGACGTTCATATCATCGTGGACTATGCGCTGGATTTCGATTTGCGGTTCATTCAAGAGCATGGTTGCAGCAGTAAAAAAGAATACGCAAATAAGGCTGCAGCTGTTGTACGCGGGATCGAGAAAATGAGTCCATTGCTGAGTGTTGTGGCGAATGAGAGACAAGATGGCAGTATGATACCCATCGGATCTTTTGAAATCTCGATCCAGGTTACACGTACTTTCGGCTCTCAACCTGTCACTATTGAGCTCCACTCCATGGCGAGCTCATCGTGCTATCCAAGCGTCGAAGATATCCAAACGAAAGTATCTGCCATCATGCTGCAAGAGGCAAAAAGGTTTGGTCATTGGATTTTCTATTTCTTCGAGCAAACTGTTGAATTCTGTTTTTTATCACAGGTCACCAGGAGAAAAGATTCACGAGCAAGCTTTTCGTGAATTTCTAGCTTTAGCGGGTCAGAATCGTCAGAATCGGGAGCGCGTATTTCTTGAATCCGTCATCAACCGAAAGATTGTTTTGACAGAACGAAAAATTGTGTCCGTGTTCAGCAAAATTGGATTTTTCTTTTCGATGTCGGAACTCCAGGAGCTAGTTCAATTTTTCAGGAATATACAGGTTTGTTACTACGGACCACGCTGATAATCTGTGTTGAAGTTGATCTTACGTACTTTTGCTAGGAAGGATATTTACGGAAGCAACATCGAATGGAAGACCTACCTAGTATGTCCATGATACCCCCTACTTCAAGCGGCTTGTACACACTTCCAATGCTTACAAAAATCTCGATGAGTTCTGTCCTAGCTAATGATGCGGTGATTCCCAGGGCTCCATGGCGATTTATTTGTTTGCTACTGGATTATGATTTTCAGTTACTGGAGTTTGTACACGAGCAATGTCCCAAAGGCCAAGACGGAAATGTCGTATATCGACAAAACAGATACTTGTACGGGGGATTTGTCGACCGTGTCGATTTGGCTTTGTCGGAGCTATCAAATCGTGTATACTGCGTTTTATTTTGTCTGCATAGAGCCAGCCACAAGGAAGATGCAGGTGATCCAAGTCAAATCCCATATTCGAGCTCTTTTTCGCCACGAATAGCCTGCGCAAACATTCAGATTGAAAATAGTGAAGCACAGCAAGTATTGGGAATGTTCGACGCCATACCAACCAATAAATGCCGATGGTTTACGCTCGCCGCGCTATACCGAAGCAAGAAAATTCATTTGTGGAAGTTTCAGGCGCTTGGCGGATGTGGTCAAGCAAATTCTATTCATGCAGGGCTGGAGGAAATAAACAGTCTCCTGGTACAGCATCAAATTTTGCAAACATATGAAATCGTGATCGCGTACGCAGTAATCACAGATACTCAAGGTAGAATCAGTGAATATGAAGAGTACGCTCGTCACTTTTCAAGAAATATAAGGTTTGGAAAGAATGGTCGTGTTGTGATGAAGCCAATTGCTAAGGATGGCTCATTCGATCGGCACAATAATAGTGGTATTCGAGTGAATGAGTTTCCATTCCGGGTGGCACTTCAACTCCAAAGCGTTCCCACTGAACTTGAGGTTTACAAGCATGCGTACTTGGAACGCGCGCTTCCAACTGTCCAATCGGTGTATCGCTCTATTTTGCGCATTCTTGCTGAAAATGGGATTAAAGAAAGCCTACAACAAAATCCGTTTGTGGCTAGAGAAAAACGATCAAAGAGGCAGGTAGAGATTCGAGTTGTGAGTGAGCAGACAAATCAACCTGTCGAACAGGCATACGTTTTTATTGAGCGAAATATGGACAATGTGCAGTTTTCAACAAGCTTGGCCAAGAAAATTGTCCCCACGCTGACCATGGGTTCGCGGCTGGTTTCGATTCGACGCCGTCTCCAGCGGAAGCGCGTCAGTGATGAGATATCAGAGGTCGCGAATAAATTTGTTCAGGAAGTCGTACATGTTGGCACGAAGCTAGCTACTTTCGCTTTGCGAAGGCATTGTAAGTTGCTGCCCCACGTCCGATCGCGAACTATGTTGAAAAAAGTAATGAAAAGGCGATACCATGCAATCCGACATCATGTTTTACAAAAGGCCGAAGAAAATGAGCGTGCGCGAATTTATTCAAGGAATGGGCCAATTCGTCTTCAGCAGCTATACAAGAACTCGCTTCAGTTATCTAACAGTGAACAGGATTTACTTGAAGATATAGCGACGAACGGAGCAGAAGCAGTGCAAATGGAAGAGGGTGTGCATTCAGACATTGCAAAGGGACAAAACATAGATACGGGTCAGCTTTATGATGCGTGGCACTCTCAGCGGCAACCCAATGACGAAAAACTCAATGAAGGACCAGGTGACCCGTCAACACATGACAGTGAAGAGAATGAAGAGGACGACTCAGGATTATCTACTTCGAATTTTAATCCTCTATCGAAACGCAATGCAGCCATAACTTTGTGGGAAAGGACAAAGGAGAGCAAGAAATACTACGCAACAGATAAAGACGGTCGCATCGTCTGTCACTTGACTCCAGGTTCCTACTCGATATATGTGTTCAACTTCGAGTATTTTGAATGGACATCGCTTGTATTGATTTTTCCTTCCGGCTTTTACGGAGATGCGATTGCCTCGACATCATCTGCAGCACAAAACGTACTGATCCCACTGGAGGTGTTTCGTTGGTCCTACAATATCCAATTAGTTGATTTTTATCAGCAGCACTTGATTCAACCCGTGGCAGCAATTCCGTTTCAAATCACGGATAAATGCAGCTTTGAGCGCACAGTCGTGACTACCAACACAAATGGCTGCGCAACGTGGGATGTGAAGAAGGGGATATATTTGATCACTGCGCTGAAAGATTGTAGCTGCATCTTGTATTCAGCATCGAAGAATGTTGTGGTTGAAGGTGGACGCTATCGTCCTTCTCGCACGATACATGTCCCCGTGTTAATAGGGAAAGTTATGATTGATCTCATTATCGCTAGTGCAGACTCTGCCTCAACGGACCCAATCACCATAGCCGACGTCATTTGCATCCAAGAGAACAAAATTCGTCATTGGGGACACGATCTAGACTCTACATCAAATGCTCAAGTAACAAAATCTGTTACTATTGGGAGTGTATGTCCCTTCCAGTTACGGCTTGGAAAGCATGCGCTTCATATCGACGCACCTGGATTTTTTCCAATACGTGCGAACGTGAATGTGGTTTGGACAGCGGAGCAAGTAGATCCACGATATTTGGCAGTCATGTGCCCTTCGTTCCAGGGTCAGAGCACATATCGAATCGTTTTCTCTTACATGAATGTGATTGGGTGCATGAACGCAATATTGGAAATCCAGCAAACAAAGGTGAACAAGATGAGTCTCTTCCTCGCTAACTATTACATCTGACTGTCTTGGTGTATTGGTTTCATAGAATACAATTGCTCGTGTGTGGGAGCAAGCACGTGAGTTTGATGGCCACGCTTCCTATGACGGCACTCACAATGTAGAAAAGTGTGAATTTCAGTCGTTCACGGTCAATTGTCGTGCCGGTAAGTTAGATATGCTATTTTGATGATAAACTGTGATTCGAACGCTCTGGCTTTGTAGGCTTTTCATATAATTGTGTTGTGGCCCTAAAGTTACAACCGACTAGCGTCGTAAAACTCATGAATCCTCGTGTCCAAGTTTACTCGCCCAAAGGACTTATATTCGATCAAACCCAGACCGATGAAGACACTTGGAAGGCTGAATTCTACTGGAAAGTGTGTACCTGGGATGAATCTGGGCAATTATGCATTTCGGATCAGCTGGCAATTGTCGAAGCCGATAAGCAAGACAGTGATCAAGCTAGTTTGAGAAGCTAAAGCTCGTTCCGAAAGCTTATTGGTATTTCTTAATATTTATCTGGTTCGGGCGCTGGAATTTCAACTGAGTTCCGAATGAGGAAATGCAGAAGTTTAAGAATCAAAAACGAAGATGCATAATGGCAATTCTATTATCATCGAAGGTATTCCAGCGCAAGAACCCAGCGACAGGCCGTTGCGATCGCGTCAAGACCGTCACGACTCGCATTTTCAGCTAAGGAAGTGACTGTTTCGCGTAAGTGATCGGCATCCACCGCTTCCCGCACAGCTTCGACGCTCAGAAGAATCACAAGGATCTCCAAAAGCACAGCAGTTGTCTCCAAATCCTCCTCAAACAATGGCCAACGAGCCAGCGAAGTATGTACCACGTGACCAATGCTCTCCGGATGCTGCAGGCAGACACACGCGACCAGTTCCTGAAATCGTGCGCTACTGTCAAGCAATCCTTTCAAGACGGTCAAATGCTGAACGCTTTCCAGCGAATCTGGCGAAACAAGGAACGCAATTAGTTGCTGAGCCCATGCATGTTCGTCCAACTAAAATACACCAATGTAAGTGAGTGAGTCTCAGACGCCTAGCGCAAGATAGCGCAATTCTAATTCCGCGTACCTGAAACGAAGAACTTTTGCCACACCCGAGCAAAACACAACCAGCAGCTTCAACTCGCAGATGCAGCGATTTGCCTTTCACAGACCCATCCACAATGGAGGCAACCAACGGGTAAGCCAAATCGTCTGCGAATGGCGCAATCTTATCGTCGCACGCAACTGCAAGACGAATGACAGCATCGACGATGTGGTTGGCGGCGTTCTGAGGATCAAATCGAGGATATCAGATCAACGATATCTGTGTGACAGATAAAGAACTAGTAATTACCTTGGAGTATCGATGCAAATGGATGAGTGCACGGGAGACCGTATTGACGCTTTGTTCGATACGGTCTTCTACTTTAGTCGACTGATTTGCTGCGCGTAGAGCCACAAACAACGCGTCGCCATAGATTCGGGGATCCGCTCCAACCACTGCTGGCGGAAGGGCCAATAACTCGTCATAGAGTTGGCTGAAATGGTTTGCCCCGGCGTTGTGAATCCAGGCCAGCCAGGCCTCCACGAGCGTCTGACGGATCGTCGAACAAGTAGCCTTGATGGATTTCAGCTTGTTCTTCTCGACTCTTGGGGATTTGATTGCTGCCTGAGCAACATTGAGGTCGTCGTTTAGATAAGTGACGTTTGACTGGAATCACAAAGCTACAAACCTCCAGATGCGGCATAACGCTTGCTAAGGCGTCGTAGATCGAGCGAATCGACCTTTCGGACAGCGCTGGAATACGAAGAGCGGTATCACGGAGCATCTCTACTGCGTTGTTTGCGAACTCAAAATCTTGGAATGTTACGGGCTCCAGGTTTTGAACACTGTTGTCAACACGCGCCAGTGAGCTACTCATGGTGGCAGGTAAAATTGTCAGAAGACGTACCAGGTGGACATCGAGTCAATGCTGGAGACTATGGCCAAATCCGATGTTGGTTCGGAAGAAAGGCTTGAGATCGTTTGGCATAGCAAAGGTAGAACCAAAGCAGCCGCGGTACGCACTGCGATTACACTCAGCCAAGAACTGAAGGTATCGCAGCTTTGGTTGAGCGACTGATGGTCAAGACTTTGCAGCGACTGAATCCCGTGCTTTCCAGTCTCCGTAGTGAAAACCCCTTCGCTGCTTTGTGACGCTTGAGGTTCCTCCACAAACGACGGCATTGGTAGCAGCGCAAAGGCGTTTGCTGGGGCTGCTAATTTCGTGTCTAGTAGAACAGCGATAGTCGACGCAAGCTCCGCTTTGACAAGGTCTGGCACATCAACACAGATGTCTTCGTCTCGCCAGACAGTAACCAGCTCCAGCAACTTGGGCAAAATCTAGAGCAAGCCATGTAGCGCACCGTCAGCACTTGATATTGTATCAAAAAGCAATAGGAAACCAGTTTCCAACCTGAGCGAAGACTTGCTTGTCACACGCTGGATGTGTTTGCAAAGCCACGCTGATATATTCGCATGTAGGCCGGAAAAGGTAGCTGACTGCCAGCGGAGATTTGGCAGACCCGTTTACTGGCCAGAGTGCAGCCAGCCAATTGAGCTCTTGGCCAACGTCTTCAGCCCCGACAAGGTCACTAAAGGCTTCCAGCACGCGTGTACTGCCCATCAAAGCCACTGCCTGTACACGCAACAGCAAGGTTAACAGATGCTTTGTCTGCTTCCAGTTCGGTTGTGCGAACCTTGAGACCAAGATAGCTGCGACCCCAGTGGGGCAAGTGAAGAATGGTGGAGAACACTCTCTGGAATCGGTTCAAGAGCGGAGTCATGGCGTCTCGCTCTGTCACATATCGAATGCTCTGAATTGCACGGAAGACAACAGTGAGTTTACCGTTCAAGCGGCTCTACTGGGGTTTCTACTGACCAGCGACGAGGCCGAGATGAGCGTGCCCAGCTCCATTTCCTGCTCGTGTTCCAGTTCATCAAGAGCATTTGCGTCAACAGCCGATTGGTCAGGAACAAGCTCTTCGACTGCGCTCTCCAGTTCCTGCAGCAGTTCCAACAGAAACGCGCTCGTGGACTCGAGACCAATGGACGTCGAATGCACTCGCTCCTGCACAAAGGCTGCGAGAGGAGCGCATAATTAGTTAGGAGATCAGATTCTTGTGCAACTCCATTGCAACGCAACGCACCAGCCACGCCTCCGCTGGCGCTGCGAAGCGCATAGATCAGATCTCCACGAGCCATTCGGTTTTGCTGGTGATGAGCCACTTGACAAGCGACCAAGGCGCTCAAATAGGGGCATCCGTCAAAATCCTGAAATTGTTTTCTTCATAAATAAGTAAATTTCGTATTTTATGAATGGATATATTACAGCTGGCATGTACTGTACTGTACTATATAGTACATCATCGCTGTCTCTGAGGGTGTCTAGGGGTACTCTAGATGCTCTTATATGCGAAGAAAGAGCGGACGTTGAGCGGAGGACATTCTCGATGCTCTTATGCACTATGAATGATTTTACTGTACTGGCATTTCACATCTTGGGACGAGACCAAAAAGAAACATGA
>JAADVW010000027.1:0-105451 GCA_023335875.1 Elongisporangium prolatum
AATATGTGGCCATGGTCACGGAATACGCCAGCAACGGCGACTTGTTCGATGTGCTTGCCAACAGCGGCGCCTTCTCAGAGGAACTGGCCAAGTTCTACTTCCATCAGCTCATCAGCGGCATCCAGGCGTGCCCCGACAACGGCGGGGTGCATCGCGACATCAAGCCTGAGAACATTCTGCTGGACGCTAACTTCACGCTCAAGATCTGCGACTTTGGTCTGGCCGTTTTGGCTGACGACCAAAACTCCAGTGTTTATGACATGACATTGCGCGATGCCTCGGGCACGCGTCTCTACATGGCGCCGGAGGTGTCAACGAAGAAGGCGTACCGCGCTGCGCCTGTGGATATCTGGTCGGCTGGTGTCGTGCTGTTCATCCTGGTCACGGGTTTCCCTCCGTTCTACACGGCTGAACGCGGCGACTACTTGTTCAAGTGCGTCGTGAACAACCGCATGGATCTGTTCTGGAAGGCGCACAAGGACGCTTCGGCTCGACTGAGCTCGTCCGTGAAGGATATCATTAATTCGATGCTGCGAGTGGATGGTAACGACCGCGCTTCGATCGCCGAGATCATGAGCCACGCGTGGTTGAAGGACGTTGACATCATTGATCGCTCAAAGGTCTACGAGATTATGGCAGCGCGCCACCAGGCATCTCTGCAGACAGTGAAGAGCCAATGAGCACTCAAATTCCAACTATTTAGATATATCATTGTCTTTATTGACGTCAGTATTATTATGAATGGAAACTCCATGTCAATCACCTCATCTGAGCATCTTTGTACTTCATTTAGCAGTTCAAATGGGATATATGGCGGTACGTATGGCCTTATGGATTCACTTTGTCAGGCTTGCACAAGTACAGGATTCAACCGATTGCGCTGGCAGAAGTGACTTCATTCCACGTTTATAGAGGAGAATCCAGCTGCATTGGCTGATTGAGTGCTCACACGTCGCAGTTTTCTGGGTTTTGGTGGATGCAGCTGATGGGTACACTTCCTCATCGTCATTTTAACGACAATCAACTGCTGGAAGAAAATCAAGCGCATTGTACTCATTCGGCTGCGCAGTATGTGGCTCTTGGCAAGCGTCTGCGGTCTTCTGTTCGCTATCGTTCTCTTGTTCCACGAAGACTGGCTAGTCACGTAACTGCGGATCTGGTTTAATGACCGTTGGTATCTTTAGCACAGTTTCTTTCTGGATCTTTGGCTGGCTGTCCAACGTCCATGGCGAATCCTAGTATCAAGGCGTGGCTATGAGTCTCCAGTTGTATCATCACAGCTTTCAAGACGTCCACAAGTCCAGCAAATTAAGTAGTATATTATAGACACGGAGCTGTACATGAATGCAAGGCCAGGTCAACCCATCAAGTCAAATGGAGTCATACGCTGACAGGAATGAGAGCGCAGGGCACAGTGCCATGGATTGGAGAAACAAACGGTGATCTTGTAGGGCAGCGAATTACGAGCCAACAGACGAATAAACAATCGGAATCCTAGTCGAGAGGACGATCATGACAACCTGGAGATATCAGCAATCAAGACGCGGATTCCGGAGAACGAACGAGACAAAGAGGTCGACTATGCTGTCGGAGCGCAAGGCGCCTGCGAAGGGTACATCACTCGGTCTCGGAATTTCTTGACGGAGGGCGACACTTGGCCGTAGATCATGCCCATGATTGGGTTTCTGGAACCCTTGGAAGTAGCGCCTGATCGTCGGTACTTCCGTGCGCGCGCCTCGTTCAGACTGCTCAGATGCACGATGAGCTTGGCGCGTTCCTCTTCATGTGGCATCTCGTTCGAGTTGTCAAAGAACTTGACATTCTCCTTCCAGTTCATGCGTCGCCAGAGATGCATGGCGTTAGCCCACTCCTTCATCAGGTCATGACTGGGCGCCGCGAATTCCAGCGCCTCAGTCTGTCCAAGCTTCATCTTGCGGCCTTCAATGCGCAGCACGGCGGCCGATGACACGCTGAACCGGTACGGCAGCTTGCCCGTGAGCGCTTTCTCTACCTGTACCTTCGTCACATGGCCTGCCAGTGAGAACTCGCCCAGCAGCCGCCCGCCCTTCTCGGAGAAGTACGACAGCTTGCCATCGCCAAATACACAGAACACCAATTGCTACAGAGCCATGGACGTCATTAGAAGCTCATAAAGCCATCCATTCAATCACAACACTGGACTTTACCGGATGATCATAGGACTGTGTGGCACACTTGATGAGATAGCCCTCGCGGTACATGGTACTAGCTCTGTGTGGGTCTGTCGGGCGCTGCTGCTCGTGGACTGACTGTCTGCAGTTGCTTTAGAGGCGACTCTCTCACTCTCTCGCTCTCTCTGTCGGCCGGTATGGGATGCCGCCCCCACTCTTTTCTTTCTCACGCAACAGCTGATTTGGATCCAGATGGCAGTGACGCCAAAGCCGCAAAAACGACCGGACGATTGGATTTTCTCCATACAAAACTTAAGTCACTCGGTTCAGCCGTCACTTGCTGATTGGCTGGAAACCACTCATAACAGCCAGAGTGGTACAATGTACCGCTTCAGCACTTTTTTGACAGAAAAGTCAGATACCTGTATTAATTGATATACCTCTATACTCTCAGAACTTCTAGGAAAACTATAAAATAACGGAAAATTAGTAATCTTTGAAAATGAGTTATATAACGTTTCACAATCGGACTTTGTAGACACGCTTGCGTCAACTTGAGCCTTTCGCATTCCGCAAGAAGCACAAGCCCACGCGAAAGGATGCTGAACGTGGACAAGCTGGTCAAGTTCACGGGCGTGGGGCTCAACGACGACAAGTTCAACAAGACCATTGGCTATGGTCTGGGCTCGCTCGGCCATCTGCTCTCTCTCTACGCGCGCCAGGAAAGCGACGTGTCCACTGGGCTCAAGCAGATCTCGTCCAGCATTGGCATGGCGCGCTACGTCTTCCGCTTCTCCGGTGCGTTTGAATCCTACGAAGCTCTCAAGAACGGTTCATGGTGCTATGGCGACGATGATGCCTTCACGCGCAAGCTCGTGACGCTCCAGACGTACTCCATGCTGGTGTACTATCCACTCGAGCATCTCTCCTACGTCGGCTTCGTGTACGTTGGTGCTGTGGGACTGCGCTCTGTGCTGCTGCTTTTGCTGACATGACGACTTGGATTGTCCCCTGAGTAGTGCGCCGAAGCTGCTCAACATCGACGCCAACAAGATATCTCGGCAGTCGTGCCTGGCGTGGTCGCTGTATGTGTTGCTGGATATCTACGCCAACTATCTCCGGTAAGCAGCAATGCAATAGCGTGCTAGAAGTACAGCAATGTTGACCTAGTGCTGCTGACAGTATCAAGGCATTGACTGCGAAGGAAAAGCAGGTGATGGCGCATCAGGAGTTATCGGCAGAAGAGGTATAATTGTTTGGCAAGCTCTTCTCGTAGTCTTCTCATGCTCACTTCTTGTGTACATGTGTTGTTTGCGTCCATTTAGCGACAAACTCAACTTGCTGCCATCCGAAAGCGGTACGTTCTACATTTCTTCTAATGCTGCTTCATCTCCATGAACCGATAGTCTAACTACCAATCGAATTCACAGACGGAAAGAGCTGTACTACATGCAACTGCGCAACGCCTGCTACTTCCCAACGTGCTTCCACTGGTCGCTTGAAAAGGGACTCATCCCTGGTAAGCCTCGCATGCATTTGATATTCATTACATGCATCGTAACTCATGCTCTAACGGCCTTCGTTTGTAGAATCGGCCGTGCAATTCCTGTGCTTCACCGAAGCCGTTATTGGCATTTGGCGCTCTTGGGTTAACATGGGCTGATCGCACACTCTACTAAGCTATGATGCCTATCTCTATTGCCTACTCGCAGTAAATAGCTTCGTGAGTTTCCAGTAAGCCATACAAAGACACTGCAAGGCGTCATCTAACAAGCCATCAAACTGCAAATAAAAGCGTGTCCGTGTTTACAAAAAGGGATTTAATGTGCATATCATCAGTCTCGTTCCTCTTCGCGCGAGGACGAGGACGAGATATCGCCCGAGATCTTGTCTGTCCAGAGCGAAGACGCCTTGAACTTGATTACACCGGTATTCTTGTCCACGTCAAAGCGGCCCAGGCCCGGGTACGACGCTGAGCCGGTGTCACGCAGCGACTTTGTCCAGGAGTTTACGAGCTCGTCCGCTATAGCTCGCACGTGAATGCCATTGAGCTTCTTGCGCGGCGTGGCGCGCTCCGCAACGCGCTGCAGGTGCTTGAGCAGCTCCGCCTTGGTGGCCATGGCTTTTTTCACAGCAACTGATCCATTCAGTACCGATTCAATACCGGTATACTGACGAGTGACTTGGGGTTTTATTTCAGCCAATAAAAAAAATTGATATCAAAGTTAACACAAAGCATTACCTAACTTCATCTTGTGGTTGTTTTGAATACAAGACCGCTCTTTTTGAAGAGCGGTCTTGTAAAAAAGAAGCAGTACTATGCGAGGTTTCATGATGCCATCATCCAGAGCTCCATGAGGCAGTCGGTGGTCGTGCGAGCGACTGAGGATGAAGACGAGATCGAGCGCCAACGAGTGGAGTATCTGCGACTGCATCACGAGAGGCTACAGCAGAGACAGAGGCTTGAGACTGTGAGTCCATCGCTCAAACTGCACTGCTTTTACCAGCTTCAGAAGGATTGACACTCTGCTTTGGCTGCAGGAGCGACGATTGCAGGAGCATGCGCGTGATCAGCAAGAGATCGGTACGCGATTTAATGCGATCCAGATACAGAAGAAGGCTGCAGTAGACCACAAGAACCAAGCCAAACACGCTCTGGGTACAGCGCAACACTCTTCACCTCAACTACCAGGAGTGTATGCGCACTTGGACGACCTTGATCAGGATACACTGGCGCTTGTTGCAGCACAGCATTCAGTACGAGAAATGGCGCCGCTAAATACACGCGGCAAATACCACACACAGTACATGCATGACGCGTATCCGATTGCTGGATCGCAGTTCAAGCTGGAACGCGAGCGCGACTTGTGCGTCTCGGCCAAGAAGAAGCTTCTGTTGGCGGCGAACAACTCTTCCTCTGCGCCCTCTCTATCAAGAACGAATGGACCACGCGAGCTCTTTGCCTCGTCCTATGGAAAGCTGGACTTTTACGTGGACCAGATGACGCAGGTGCTGCAAAGAGAGCAAGAGACTGTCAAGCTCGCAGAAAAGGATCGACAGGTGCGATTAGTTAACGTGCGGCATGAGGAAGGTCTGCAGCAGTTCTGGCGGGTGTTCCATACCTCCCACCATTGGTGAGCTGTTGAATTCTCCTGTAAAACCTCTCTCACTGATGACTGTCATGTGGCAGTGAAGTGATCGCATGGCTCAAATCGCATTCGTTTCTGGATGTTAACGTTCCTGTGAAGCTTGTCAAGGCCTCCGATAGTCCCAATGCGCTGTATTTCCAGCCTGATAGAGATACTGGCGTGACACCATTGATGGCAGCATGCCGTGCTGTGAATCTGGAGCTGGTGCAGTTGCTGCTGGAACAAGGCGCGGTCGTGCATCTCGCGACTGCAAATGGAGATACCGCGCTGCATTTTTTGTGGAAACATTGGGAGTCGACGCGTGCAGATTCCATGAAAGGCGTCACCGAGCGGATCATGAAGAGTGCGCATGCCCGTGGTATTCTCGCAGCGTTGATTGCTCACAAGGCTGATGTGAATGCGCAGGTACGTTGACGTTATGATTTCACAGTCGGTCTCCTTCCGCATGTCAACTATGTCTCATCATTGCGAATGACTGTATCTATTGCAGAATACGTTTGGAGAGACTGCTCTCCAGTTGTGCGTGTGTCTGGGGCTGGAAGAATGCGCCAAGCTGTTGCTGGAAAGTGGAGCTGACGTTTACGCCAGCGATCGAAAGGGTAAAAATGCGATCGCGTACGCACAAGCACATAGATTTGAGAATCTGTATCGACTTCTGCTCAACTTCAAGATCATTGATCAGGTCAAGGCGCGAGAAGCGCAGCGACGACACAGCGAGTCTTTGCTAATAATGAAGAGAGGCGCGCTGACAGCTACCTGGTCAAGATCCCGTGAGTTGACTTACCAGTGCTGATCAATGCTGTAGCTCACGTGTCAATTGCTGTAATTTGTCAGCCGACGAGCTGTTCGCACGCCTGTTGGTTCAGGATCAGCGTGTCGGCCATTTGCGGAACCAGTATATTGATCGAATGGGGCGAGTGATCGCTTGTGATGTTGATGAAGAAAGCAGCGACGCATCATACAACTCGAGGTAAACTTGATGGCGTTTATTTTTGATCAATTCTGTGCTTAAAATATGACGGAACACAGTTATTGAATCCGTTTTGGATGGCCTGTGTCGAGCTCATTATTAGCGCATGCGCTTGGAATTGAATGGTGAAAACGTCACAGCAGATTCGATGTGTAGACGTCTCGGCTCTTGGCTATCGCAATGGGAACAAGGTTTTGTATCAGCATCAAATCTAGTAGAGCGACTGTCTCATCATCTCTTCGTCAGCCACCGAGGCTCGTACTCCATTGAGCGTCTATATGCGCTGGATGAGTACTCCCACCAAACCTCGATTCTGCGCGTCGTCGCAGGTTGCCTTTGGTTGCTGTTGCCAGCTTTGCTGATTGTGATGTGCATCGAGGCAGTGCCACTTCAGAATCCAGGCGACGGGTGGAGTGCCAATGGAGGAGCTTGGGTGCGGTTTATCATGGTTGCATCGTGTATTTGCATTGGGGTCAACGTTCAAATCAATCAGCTGGTTCCTACTCTTGCGCTATCAGTTCTTGAGATCGCGTTCTCGACGTCCTCTACGGTGCTCTGCTACACGGCTTCGATGGTGCTAATTGCGATTTACTGGGCTTATCCGATCCCGTTTGGCACCGTGGTCGGTACGCAGCCGTTCTTCTTCTTCATGTGCTTGTCGTTTGTTCTGACTGTCGGCAAGAAGCGCTTCCAGACGATTCCTGACCTGGCTGGCAAACTCAAGAAGCAGCTAATCATCATCTTCGCGCAATCGATTCTGGCGATGGTCTATCCGATCTTCAGTGCACTCTACTATTTGCTGCCGCCCAGCTACAAGGTGTTCTTTGTATTAGTGCTGCCGTGCATTCGATTCGCCATGAAGCACGTAGTCGTTTGGTTCTCATCAGATCTGGAAGATTATCAGCCAGGCATCGTGGTCTTCTCCGTCGGTGTCTTCAATGCGCTGTACACGTCCAAATGCATGCAGAACTCTGGCTCAAAAGCGACCTACGTGGTTATCATCGTGTTTGACATCGTGCAATCAGTTATGGCCTACCGCGATCTGCACAAGAGTACGATCTACATTCGGTCCTTGCTTCAAAAGATTGACGCGAGCAACACAAAGCAATCGCTACTGGATCAGCTGGTCGCATTGAGTCAAGAGCCCGACGTCTTTCTGGATCCGTTAGCAGCGACAATTCGCCTCCGGTCGCCAATTGAGATCCCAATCTCGGCTCAAAGCACCGGCAGGCTTTCCCTCATCGCATCACACCCACTTATCGTCTTCAAAGATCAATCCCTCATTTTGGAAAGGCAGAAATCGCCTAGTCAGTCGGTAGCAGGAAGCAGCAGCAGCAACGCAGCTGACAAGGCGGGCTGCTTGTTTCGGCTTTCAACCCGCGTGACTCCTATCGAAGTGCAGCCTAAGAAGGACGGTCGTTCATCGGAGGAGACGTCAAGTCAGGAGCTGCCCACGCAGTGTACAGAGAGAGACTTCGATGCTGTGTTGTCGGACAAGCGTGAACTCATGCGCGTGGCTCTGAAATTACTCTTCAAGTGTGAGTTCCATGCTCTGGTGGAGTTTGTAGAGTGCGCAGTGCCCACTATGTACGCGATTTACGTCGTGGTACTCTATCAGCTGCCCAGTGCCAAATACTACCCGGAAATGCGAGATATGACATCGGAGCAGCTGCATTCGATGGTGTTTAGCGTCATCTTGTACGCGTTTTTCGAAGGGCTTTCGTTCTTGGCCATGCATTTCACTGTGAAATGGCGTTGTGGCGTCTCGCCAACGTATCTCTTGGGCTTTGTGATCAAGAACCAGTGTCTGGAATTCCAAGGCCGGCTTCTCGTCTGGTATACCTACGTCTTGCAGTTGACACTCGACCATTTCGGTGCGTTCTTGCAAATAGTTCTGCATTCTCTTGTGTAACATGCACTGCTGATATCTTCTTTGTTGTCAGGAGTCAATTTCTCACTCCATTTCCACTATAATCCTTCTACCAGTTCATGATCCAGCTCAAATATGGATTATGTGTTGAAACGATTCAGATTGCGATCCACTAGTCTTACCCTCTGCGACGCACAAGTGTTCGCCAGACCCGAGCACCTAGATCAAGAGTGCCATGGCCGACATGCTCGCATCTGCCAGATACAGAAGCTCTTCTTGACGCGGTAAGGATTGCTGTATGCGTCCTTGTCGGATCGACTACTGTAGAGCAGCTGTCTCGTCACATCTTTGTCAGCCATCGAGGATCCTATCCATCGAACACGACGGCTCAGCGGCTACAATGCCGCCGTAAATTCCTAGAAGCCATAATTGTGCCCAGACCTCAGTTATAATGCCTCGACGAACAACACCGGGATCCGTGCTTCCTTCAGTTGTTCTCAGATTTGACGACTTTCGGACGATCAAAACTGAGATCCGAATCCCACAGCCGTGCGGCATGCAACTTGACCACAAGGCGATAGCGATATGGGCTGTGATGCCAGGACTCGAGTACATGCTGTGTGTGAAGTTCGATCCGAACAATGCGAATACGAGTTGTACGACGCTCGAAATCCATTGGTGCAGTTGGCTCCACTTCTGTGATCCGAACGTCGACTCCTTGGTATTCCGCCCGATCCCAGCGCAGCTCTGTCAGGTGTGACCGTTGCCTGTGCAATAGGACAAAGCTTAAGCCAATGCGGCAGTGGATGTGATAGCATAGAGATATTTATTCATTCGAGATCAAAAATGCGACTCTTGATGCAGAATTGTTCGGATGGGTGATGATGTTGTCTAGTTCTTCGCAGCCGCCTCTCGTGCCGCCTGCTCTCGCATGGCAGCTGCGCTGCGCTCCTGGAAGACCTCGATACTGTTATTCATGGCCTCGAACGTGGCTTCGATGCTCTTGTCCGAGCCGGACTCGAGCGCCTTGGAAAACTTGGCAGCCTCGGGCGGGCACACGATCATGCTCATGCACAGCTGCAGCGCCGTGGCCGCCTGCGAGCACGCGAACTCGCTGTTGCACGTCTTGACCTCCTGGAGGCAGTTCTTGCACGACTCCTTGATCTTGGCGAAGGTCTGCTCCACCTCCTGCATACTCAATGGCGGCAGCGTCTCACTGTCGGTCGCGGCCTTCTCGACCAGCTTGGCGCGAGCCTCGAGATCCGGACTCTTAAAGCCGTTGACGAAGCTTACGATCGGGTATTTGATGCGGTCGATGAGTGTGTCAAGCGAGTCAATGGCTGGCCGCGCGAAGACCGAGATGGACTTGACGCTCGTGGCTGAGTGCAGCTCGGGCACCTTGTCCTCGCTGGCCTTCTCGTCGTCGAAGTAATAGTCGATCACATAGCGGACCTGCGTGTTGTCACTGCGTAGCACAGTCCAGTCGTGGCGGTCGAAGGGCTTGCCGTAGCCCAGCATGTTCTTTACCCAGGCGATGGGCGTGAGGTCGTCCGGGCGACCCATGAACTTGAGCAGCTTGGCATTCGAGTCTGGGCGGCAGATCTTCTCGTAGTGCTCGACCTGGTCCCACGCACGCTCGTTCATGTTGTTGTGGATGGACACGATCGTACTCACATCGCCTTCATGCACGTCATTGCCCTTGCCCTTGCGCTTAAGCGCGTTAAAGAACATTTGCTCCGACGGGTAGGCCCACGTGCCTTCGGTGCCGCCCTTGGGGATCGTGGACTGCACGCGTTCCTGCGACAGCGGGTACCGCTGCTCCTCGTTCGGCTCCTGGTTCGGGTTGTACGGCATCATGTTAGTCGGGTCGATGCGCTGGCTGTAAACATTGTACACCTCCTGGTCTGGCGCGGGCTGGCCCTTGTGCTGCACGGGGCACCCGCCTTCCAGCGCCTCCCTGGGCGCCGGTGTCTTGTGCTGCACAGGACAACCACCCTCAGAAGCAGCAGCAGCAGGCGCTGTAGCTACTGGCGCAGCATCGTGCTTGACTGGGCAGCCGCCGGCCGCAGCTGCCTGGGCGGAAGGCGACTCCTCCTTGGCCGTGCTCGTACTATTGCCCATGATCTCCACCACTCGAAAAGCGTTTGGCTTGATGCCGAAGCGCAGGATTGGGACCGGTCCCAATCTGGTTTCTATCGGACCGGACCAGTTATGTACTAAGTACGCAGCATGTTGCCCCGCACTTAGTAGGATTTCTAACTGATATTTTTGGTTATTTCATAAAGCCCATAAACCTGATTATTGTCTATTCTTGGGTTTTTAACCAGAAACAGCGTTTAGGTTTTATAACCTATAAGCTGCACGTATACATTTGCAGCTATGCGAATATCGTCGCTGGCTCTAAATCGTGTAGGGAACCTTGATGGATGATATGATTGGGCGTGGGGGACTGGGCGTTGCTGGCCGAAGTTGGTGGCGAGCAGCCGATGGGCGAGCCGCCGCTTTTGGAGCCCGTGAATTCATTGTCCTTGTTGTCTCGTGAGGTAAGAAAGCGGCCGAGTGATCATGCGATAGAGTTGTGGCTGTGTGTGTGAAGTGTTTCGAGCCTCTAGTCTCTTAAATACAAGCACTCTAATCCTGTCAATATCGTCGTCCTCATCTCAACCAAATCGACTTACTCGTGTTGTGATCTACAGCATTCAAAATGAAGCTCAACATTGCTAACCCGCTCACTGGTGCCCAGAAGATTCTGGAGGTCGATGACGAACTGAAGCTGCGTGCTTTCTACGAGAAGCGCATCTCTCAGGAAGTCGAGGGCGATATCCTTGGCGATGAGTTCAAGGGCTTCGTGTTCCGCATCTCGGGCGGTAACGACAAGCAGGGTTTCCCCATGAAGCAGGGTGTGCTCTCGAACGGCCGTGCTCGTCTTCTTCTGTCCAAGGGCAAGACGTGCTACCGTCCCCGCCGCAAGGGTGAGCGCAAGCGCAAGTCGGTCCGTGGTTGCATCGTTGGCCCCGACCTTTCGGTACTCAACCTCGTCGTTGCCAAGGCTGGCGATGCCGAAGTGCCCGGCCTCACGGACGTGCAGATCCCGCGTCGTCTCGGCCCCAAGCGCGCCTCGAACATCCGCAAGCTGTTCAACCTGACCAAGGAGGACGATGTCCGCAAGTACGTCATCCGCCGTAAGTTCGAGTCCAAGACTGGCAAGAAGAACGACAAGGCCCCCAAGATCCAGCGTCTGGTCACCCCGCGCACGCTCCACCACAAGCGCCAGATCGCCCTGAAGAAGGTGACCCAGCGCGAAAAGGTCAACCGCGATGCCGCGGAATACAACCGCCTCCACGCTCAGGTACGATGACGCTGCCGTCTCTCTCTCTCTGTGGGCGGATTGCTAACATCTCGGCATTGCATTGGTGTTTCCCCCTGCTCCTTTGTCGCCTTATGGCACTGCAGCGCGTGAAGGAGCAGAAGGACCGTCGTGCCAGTGAAGTCGCTAAGCGCCGCAGCAGCCGTAAGAGCTCGGTCAAGGCCTAAGCGCAACAGCAGACCCATCTGCGTTCACAACGGATTCTTTCCCGCGCCCGCTGACTGCTCCTCTTGTCACCAAGAGAGAGTGGACGTGGGCTGCGTGGGTTGTTCCCATGAACCCTTCGTTTGCTTCATTGCGAATAAGGTTTTGAATAACAGGACAATAACAACAACCATTCAACCAACCTCATGCGTCCATTATCACCAGTAGTACTGTATCTGACTTCAATACAGCGCTGTGTCCACTGTCCAACCAATCACAAGCGATGCGCTTATTGCCGACAGAGACCGCGAGAAGAACAGGCCAGTATTGAGGTGGCTGCCTGATCCGACTCCTGAAAGAACTGAAGGTCCATTCTTCTTCGGCTTGAGGAGCTTCTGGTCTGTGGCTGTCGTTGTCTCCCCGCGTAACGACTCACACGGCCGATCCTTTCTCCTGCTGATTCTGTCAGTCGGCTGCTATCTTTAGTCACGGGAGTTTGGTCGGTTGCAAAGAGACAGCAGCAAGAACGGCATGACGTCGGCCAAGGCAATGCCGCCCACAGCGTCCTCGCGCTTCGGCCCGCCGCTCGCGATGGCGCAAGCGCCTCCATTAGGCGCCATCCTGCGCAATACTATGTTGAACACGTCGTCTTCGCCGCCGCCTTTGACCGATCGCTATGACCCGGGCAATACCAGCGAGACCTACTCGCCCCCGTCGTCGACCTCGTCGTCGACTGACATCTTGAGCTACGCGGACGACAGCGAGCCAAGCCCGAAGCAACTGCGCTACTATGACCCGCACATGTTCATCCAGCAGCAGCATCTGCCGCATCCGCCGCTCTCGATCCACAGCAGCAACGTGCTCTTCGGCAGCGACGTGATCCAAGTGCCGCTCAAGGTCGAGGACCGCAACGAATACGTGAACCTCGTGCTCTCACACCGCGAGTTTGACGCTATGGCGGTCAACATCCCCAAGTACGACGAGATGCGACCGACCGAGCTGCTGGAAGAGATCTCTCGTCTCGTGAAGGAGCAGGAGGCGACTCGGAAGCTCAAGCAGGGGCTCACGAACGAGTCCATTGACTCGTCAGCAGTGTTCCAGGCGCGCATCTACGAGCTTGAATTCGAGCTTAAGCGCATGACGACCAAGCTCGCGGCTTCGCGCTCGCTGCAGTCGAGTCTCACGGACGAAACCACGAGACTGCGGTCAACCATTCGCGACCTTGAGACCAACTCAGTCGAGTACGAGAAGCTGTACATGCAGAACGAGCTGCTGCGGGAACAGGCTGTGGCCAGTTTTAACGAGGTCGCGCGTCTGCAGCGCATTGCAAGCCAAGCGCACGACCAGCTCCGCGAGTTTAGCTCGGAGCTGCAGGCACTACGCTGCCAGGTCGCCCAACAGCAGGACGTGGTCATGGAGGCCTCGCAGGAAGCATTCAGTGAGCTGCTCAAGGATGTTCACGAGCGAGAAGCGATGCTGCAGGCCAGCTATCTAGAGGAGAAAACCGAGCGACAGCTGATCTCGGAAAAGTACTACGAACTTTCGGGTCGCATTCGCGTATTCTGCCGCCTGCGTCCGCCCAGAGACGCGAACGCCATGGCTGTGATCCGACCCAAGCCCAACAGTATCCTGATTGAGAAATCGGCCAAGGAGTTCTCGTTCGACCAAGTCTTTGGCCCAGAGAGCGGACAAGTGGACGTGTATCAGCAGATCGAGCCGCTCGTGGTCTCGTTCTCGGACGGCTACAACGCGTGCATCATGGCCTATGGACAGACCGGCACAGGCAAGACGTTCACGATGGTTGGCAACAACGATCTATCACACGATGGCGTGCTAGTGAACCAAGGAATGATCCCTCGCGCTTTGCAGCAAGTGTTTGCGATCGTACGTGCGCGGCAGGTGACGTACAAGGACGTTGTGACCGTGAGCATGGTCGAGATTTACAATGACCAGATCCTGGATCTGCTTTCGGAGGACTCGGTGCACGGCGGCAAGAACGCTGTGGTCAAGAACGAGCAGGAGATCACACAACGCAGTGTGACTGAGTGGTCGCACGTGAACGAGGTGCTGAACGAAGGCAATGCAAACCGCAACATCGCGTCCACGTCCATGAACCTTGAAAGCAGTCGATCGCATGCGCTTGTGTACCTGCATCTGGAAAGCCAACACCGCGAGACGATGGAGATCCGCAAAAGCACGCTGTGTCTGGTCGATCTCGCTGGCTCGGAGCGCATTTCACGCAGTCAGGTCGAAGGCGAGCGACTCAAGGAGACCCAGCACATTAACAAGTCGCTGTCTGCGTTGGGCGACGTGGTATATGCGCTGCAGCACAAGGCCAAGCACGTTCCGTACCGCAATTCAAAGCTCACGTACATGCTGCGCGACATGCTCTCGGGCCAGGCCAAGACGCTGCTCATGCTGCAGCTCAGTCCGGATGACACAGATGTGGAGGAAACAACCTGCTCGCTCAACTTTGGCGCGCGTGTGAGCCAAGTGCAGATGGGTGCAGTGCGTCAGAGCGTCGAGTCGGGCGAGATTATCAAGCTCAAGGACGAAAACCGCGCGTTGGAGAAGAAACTGGCTGCGTATGCGGACAGGATGAGCGAGTTGCGCGAGGAGAATGCGCGCAAGTCGGACCAACTGGCTGATAGCAGCAGAAGCAACAAGGACATTCTCGCGCAGCTTCGGACACAGCAGCAGTTGGAATCCAAGCAGACAGCAGCAACCACGGAGCTTCCGAATCTCTCGGATGACGCAGCGTTTGAGTCTCCGTCACCGCCGAGTTCCCCCAGTGAGCTTCGCCGGCCATCGAGCCCAACTCTGTCGGTGTCTTCCACTGCGTCAGCGCCAGCGCCTTTGGCATCACGAACTGGAGTCACGCGAGCTGTCAAGGCTGTGCGTTCGGGTCTGCGTCAGCCAGCGCTCGTCGCAGATCCTGTGGTCGACAAGGAGCAGCGACGCAAATCGCTCTCGACGCTGTCCCGCACCAGCAGTCTGGCCATGCCTCGTGAACGCACACTGCGGGGGTCTCGAGAAGCCCCGTCAGCGCTTCCAAGCCGCCGAACAGCAGCGTCGTCTCCATCGGCCGCAGGAACTTCGTCCTCTATACCAGCGAGTCCAGCGAGCCGCCTGGCTCGGAGTGCTGTGGGCACGATGTCCTCCTCTGCACGGACACCAGTACGCCGCGCCAGTTCCATGGCGACCGCTTCTCCATCGGCCCGAGCGACGACAGCGACAGCGTCGTCCTTGCGATCCACGCCATCTCGAGTCGACTCGGGCAGGAGAAGCCTGGGTGGTCGAGCCACGATCTCGTCGACGGCCGGCACGACCACCACGCCTCGGAAGACTGCATCCACGCCTAGCCGGAGCTAGAAGCAGTTAGACTTGAGCTCCTATACTTTAGACTTGGTATTGGATTCCCCATTTCCATTAATAAGACTATTATGCGTACGCTCATGAGATTGGATCATTGCGGTCAGCTCAGGCGTGGGCTCTGGGCTACGAGGCGGAGCTTCAGGTTCTGTTCATAGTCTCTGTACTCGAGCCGTCAGCAAAGCATAAACCAGCAACAAACCACAAGCTGGACGTACTTGAGCACAACGCGGACACGGTCTTCTGTGGTCGGCAACAGGTGGTTAAGCGCTGGAGAACGCGTCGTGAATGTACTTCGCATTGAGATCCTGGGGCTGCCTGTCTTGAACGACGACTTGGAGCCGGCAGAGGAGCCACATGTGACACTCATGTCGCCACCGTGCATCTCGAGACCCACGCTCTGGCGAGGAATCACGACTGTCAATAGAGAGAGAGTCAGTATGCTGTCTCAGTCTGACATCCGCAAAACGTACTTGCAGCCAATTGACGGCGATGATCTTCGGCTCTCTGTGCATTCAGCTTCTCGCGAATGGCCTGCGAGATCTCGATGTTGTGCACAGCGCGGGTCTTGGTTGCATCAAAGTCCGACACGATCTTCTTCACGGGCACAGACTCAGGAAAGCTCGAGATGCGCGACTTCGGCAAAAGGAACCGAGATCCTTCCAGTGACGATCGACTGGCATCCTTGCTGTTGCTGCTGCTGCCGCTGGACGATAGTCCCTGGATCTTCTTGGCAGCAGAGCCGGGCTCCGCGGACGCAGCACCGGATGCAGACGCAGAGGACGTAGCTGCATTGCTAGTGCCGTCTTTGGTGGTCGCCATCGATGTTAAACCGGTCGTGTGGCCTTTGATATTGGAGCTGAACTGCGAGCCACGGAAGAGGAAGCCCAGCTCTACCTCGGTCGTTCGCCAGTGGTCCGGAGCGATGCCCAGCTTCACAACGGAGCACACGAAGAAATAGACGCACTCGAAAAAGTGCTCGTCTTCCTTGTGGTTCTCGAAATTGCTGCAGTGGAGCACCAGTCGCGCATAGGACGACGCCATCTCTGTCGCCGATTCGTTCTGGTAGCGGATCGCTTTGTGCATGCGCCGACACCACTCGTCACGCGCGTGCAGCATCTTAAGCTCCTCTGGGTTCTCCTCTGTGAAGCTTTTCTCAAGTGTCTTGATCTTGACAAACGCCAGCGCGTATGCGTTGGCGGCGCTCACGAACTGGAACATGATCTCTACGCGCAGAAGCAGCCAACGTCAATGAGAATGAAGCGAGAGACTGAGTCGCAATGAGGCTATAGGCTCCAAGTACCAGTCTTGTGGAAGCCGATGAATTTGAGTGGCAAACGGAAGCGGCCTTCTTTCCAGTTTTGCTCCATCTCACTGTAAATGTCGTCTGTGTCAAGTGCAAAACGTTAGACAACGCCACTGCATTAACTATTGGCCGGCATCATCACCCATTCGCTTATGCACGTCGACGGAATGGCGTCCTCTCGAGTACATGTCCAATGGTGCTCTAAATAGGATTTGATTGAGTTTTGAGTCAGTCTGCTAATGGAAGTCAGCCATACCTGAGCTCTCCTTCTCCCATCACGCTGACGCGACCATCCCGTCTCGCTCCCATGCTGACAGTGAAGGTGGCCAACACAAGCTGCTCAAAATAGCCATCGCATTTGGGTCTGATAATACACAATATCAGCCACGCAACGAGAGTTCACAGCAAAGCAAGATCTGAACACGACGGCAGGTTTCACACCAGAGACGTGCATTTAACAATCAATAGTCTTCAATCAAAAGCGGGTTAGCAATCGATCAGATTGTCCATTCGGCGCCCTCGAGTGCGTCGTCCTCGGACGTGATGAAGGGCGAATGGATGGATTTGATCATGACTTCGCCGCAAAAGATGCACTCCGAGGCAATAATCTCGTCCAGCTTTTGCTGCACCATCTCGCGCTCTTGCGCTAGATTCTGCTGCTGCGCCGCGCTCGTTTCCTTGGCGTTGGCCTCGGCATTCGCACTGTCCTTTTCGCCATTCGTGAGGTTTAGGAACGACAATGTTGACAGAGGGCGCTGGAAAAAGTTCGAGGCATTCGACTGCGCTTCTGTAGACAACTCATTGAGCTTCTGCAGCAGCTGCTTGACCGTTTGTCGCTGGAAGCTGTTCAGATGCTTCTGCATTTCCTGGCGCAGCGCGGACGCGTGGAACGCATGTGAGCACGGAAAGAGGTAGAACTCCTTGCCCAGAATATTCTGTCCCGTGAGTTCGCATCGCTGGTTTCCAGAGATGATCGCGCAGCGCTTTCGCAGCTTCTGCATGTCCGAACGGATGAGCTCAGCCGACTGCGTGTAGTCTTGCATTTCTTCCTTCAGCTGCTCAATGCGGTCGTTGTAGACCTCGAGCGACTCGCAGATCTCCTTCTTGAAATCATTGATCAGCACAAAGTCCGGGAAGAACGGCAGGATGTCCTCAATCTTGATGAGCCCACTCTCCTTGATGATAGCCATGGCCTCCTTGATCTCGCCACCAGCATCAATAGTATGCTTCGCGATCAGTGTCCACAACTTCTTGCGCGTCTCTTCGTCTTCCGGCATGTTGGCCATTTCCTTGGCGATCTTCACATCTACTTGAAGCGCCTTCTCAACTGCGTCTTGATACAGTCCCATGGCCGAATAGATGTAAATACACGCGCGGTTCTTCTCATTCTGGGTGCAAAGGCGCAGCGCAAACACGATATCGAAGAGATGCTTGCCATTGTGCTTCTTCTGCATGAATTTAATCAGCAATCGCTCGTCCGGATGCTTGGCCAGCAAGAACAGAATGTAATTATGAATGGTCGGATCGCGATTGCCCTGCTTGATGGCGAATTTGAGAAAGCGAATAGCTAGTTCCAGCATTGCACGACTCTTTTGGCTGCTGCCCACTACCGCCGGATCTTTCTGGTGCACGTGACGCACGATCGACGGAATTAAACGCGTCGGGTTCAGCGTCTCGGCTTCTCGCCAAGCTTCATAGAGCTCTTTCGGCTTGTGAATGATGATTTCAGGTGAGTACTTGTAGTAAAGCTCTTCGACCTTTGACGTCGGTACACTGCGTAGCAGCTCAATGGCCGCTCCGTACTCTCCACGATGAACGTGGTAGGTGACAACCTTCTCGTAGTCCTCGATCAAGGTCGCGTAAAACACCAATTCATCAGTACGACCGTGACTGGAGATGAGATTGAAAGTCGTAGCGGGGTCAAGATGGTTCTTCTGGTCCTGCAAGAACTGCTTGAATTCAAACAGCAGATTGGCACGCGAGTCCACATCACTCGCGCTTCCTTTCAGCACGTTGAACTTGTCCAAAAACAGTTCCACGATCCACGAGCATAGCACAGTCTTCTGCGTCTTCTCTTCATTGCTCAGGCTCTTGAGCTTTTGCAGCAAAAACAGCAGCAGCGAGTCGCGGGTCTCCTTGTCCAAGAACTTAAGCGCGACTTCTTCGAACGAGCGCGAGGTCTTGGCGTAGATCACGGCAGCTCGATCGTACTCGCCCTTGTCAAAGTACTTGTCGGCCTGCGCAGTCAGTACCTGCTGGCGCTCGAATCCATTGCGGCAGACTGACAGCGCGTGTTCAAAGTCACGGTCATCGCCCGGACCCGCGACGGCCTTGTTCAGGTACAGCTTCCACACATTGCGGTCTTCATCAGCGATGACGATCTCGAGAATCCGACGATCCGAGTGCACCCAGACCGTATTGAGCGACGGATCGTGTGTGAGTCCATGCACATTGCCCACGCGCGAGTCGAAGGTCTCCTCCATCACGATCACGCCGCTGAGCTTCGAGATCGCCTGCACATAGCGAGGATAGAGCAGGATCACGTGATACTGCGTGACTGCGAGCGAGATGGGCGGCGTCCATGAACGCGTGCTGTCGCCCTTGCCCGGGTACGAGATCAGATCGCAGCCGGTCGTGATGTTGTCCACGGTGCTGGTGGAGCCAAAGACGAACTCGCCGTGGTACACGCCCTCTCCCGTGAGCAGACCAAAGCACTTAGCACGTTCGCGCTCTTGCTTGGCAAAGAACCGCAGATCAGCGTTCGGGATCTCACCTGGGAGCTCCTGGAACCGCAGACGATCCGGGTTGGTGTACTGGCTGAAAAGGCCTTCAAAGCCGGCGCCGGTCTGGTCCGTGCCCAGGAATTGGAACATGCGCGTGGGTCGCTTACCCAAGCCGGAGGTCGTGAGCATGACGTACGTCTTGAGGTCACCCGAAGACGTCTTCCAGCGCTCAAACTCGAGCCCCGCGACCGGTCCCTGGTTCGAGATCTGGTACACTTTCTTGAATGCGCGCTCCTTCCCATCGAACTCGGCCTCGTAGATCGCGCCCGAGTCGGTTCCGATCAGGATCGGGTCAGTCGCAGCCGGCGAGCCCTGCTGCCGGCCCCAAGCCACGCACGTGAACTTGAGTGCCTGCGCCTTCATGATCTTCTTGGGCCGGTTCGTGCTCGTGTGCAGGTAGAAGTTCGAGCCATTGTCCATAGAAATGAGCACGTGGCTGCCGCTGGGGTCGATGAGCACATTGGTCATGGCCACGCGCGGCTCGATCATGATCTCCTCAATCGTGCCCACTGAGTCCGTGGCGTCCACAGTGCAGCGCAGCAGCATGCCCTCAAGCGAGCCCAGCGCCATGACGCCGTTGCCCACAGCCATGCAGTTAAGTGTGAATCCCTTGCGACGCGAGACCTTGAGCCCATGCTCACGCAGCTCCATCATGGGTCGCTCTTCTTCCTTGGCGTCCGTGAGGTTGTCGCCCAGTGTCTCAAAGTCAAAATCCTCGTTGCTGCGACTATCAAAGTCGCCGCCGTACGGAGACGCGTCGTAAGGCCCGCCACCTCCGCCGAAGGCATTGGCGCTTACGCCGTTGCTGCCAGTGGACGAGCCGCCGAAGCTCTCCTCCTCCTTCTTCCAGTCCGCGAACAGATCGGCCGACATGCTTCCCCCTTCTTTGACTGCCCTTGTGTGTGTAGATATCGGTCTTGTCCCTAATTCAGACTCTACTAGAGCAGTCATATATATATTGAATCAGGAACCACTTCTAGGAATTTATATTTATTCTGGTAAATTACTTTCAGGAAACCAGAGCATGGATGACCGAGCGCAGACCTATGTGGACGCAAGCAAGCGGATCGTGGACGAGCTGGTAAAGCAAGGCAAGCCTGTGCCGGAAGAGCTGGTGCAGACTCAGTGGATCCTCGAAATGTGGTGCAACAATGCTGACCGCATCGCCAAGTCGCTTACGGACAGTCGGCGGCGCAAGAGTGGCGACGATCTGAGCACAATCGAGCAGCTCCTGCGCGAGCAGGACAAGTACATGAGCCAGGTACAAGCGTCTGTTATCTTGATTGCTGAAGCAGTGTCTCTGCACGATCGACGCGTTGGTGCATGGTAGCTAATCGGATCCGGTGGTTTCCCTTGCTCAGATGACGGAGCTGTACCAAAAGCTCAGCGACAAGCCATTGGTCCCAGAGGAAAACGCAGCGACTTCATGAGTGTGACCGGACATCGATTGTTAGACGAACTAGCGGTCGGACGGCTTGTCTATTGAACCAGCAGTCCAGTTGGTCGTGGTCGGGGACGTGAGTGAACCCATGACCGACGACCGCGCGAGCGCCAGCGTGACGTTCTGGTGTGGCCGGTAGCACGAGTGGTCAGTGGGTCTCCATCTATCTGTGAACAACAAGAGTGTTCATGTCTTTGCTGCTGCTCTCTCTCTCTCTCTCCAGTCGCCTCATTCGCCTGTAGGCTGAACGACCTCAAGCCGTGAGCTAATGGCCCTGCAAGCGATTGATACACTTGCGCTGGGCAGGCAGACGACGCAGCTCGCGAGTGCGTACGCCATTTCAAAAGCGAGGAGCTTTGCAAACACATGAGATGGAACAACAGAAAGCCATGACGTGCGTTGAACCGGAGCGAGAGGCTCGCGTTTCTGAACCGATTCCGTTGCAGAAGAACGCGCGTCTCGGTGGCCACGCGAAGTAATCACAGACAGAGATTGAACCTTCATGGCGCCAGAAGCTTTTCTGCATGAACTATCAAGTTCCATTAACGTCTCTCTCTTTGGTCCCATGACTCCCAAGCGAAACCTTCAGCATGTCTTTGCGTTCTGCTGTTGCAAGCAGCGACGATGACTGCCCTCCAGGAAGCCACGATCAGATCAATGGACGAGTGGATGAATAGTGGGGATCGTAAAGAGTAGTCTATAATCCAACCTATTCTCTCTCTGCTGTGTGGGAAGAAGTGCTTCTGAA
This sequence comes from Elongisporangium prolatum, assembly GCA_023335875.1. Lineage (NCBI taxonomy): Eukaryota > Oomycota > Peronosporomycetes > Pythiales > Pythiaceae > Elongisporangium > Elongisporangium prolatum. The sequence goes on from JAADVW010000027.1 coordinate 21,301, forward strand.
CACACACAAGTACATGGAAACTCTGCCGCCGCTTGAATGCGGTAAGATCCATCAATCAGGACGTCAGTCACGCCTGACAGGCATGAGTGGGATCTCTCAAGACGATGGGAGCCGTGAGGCCATGCATGAATCCGTTCGTGCGCGTCGGTGGAACAACAAGCACTGGCCTGTGACCTCATGCGTGCAATCCATGAGCTGAAACGACCGATCGCTCGATCGTCCGCGAGATCGCTCGCTCGACTGACCGTTTGCTTACCAGCCACGTCTCTCTCTCTCTCGCTTGGTTCTTCTGTTGTTCCATCCTCATGGCCGTCGCCACTTTCCATCGTTTCTTTCTTTGGACGTAAGGCCAGATCGCGGCGGTTCCCAAAAGCTCCGATTTCCAGGCTTCCGTTTTTCCTTCTTCCCGTGCGCTTCTTCGTTTCCGACTCGTTCCTGAGCCCAAAGGGACCGAACGATACATGCCGGCGAGAGCATTTCTGGTTTTGCGCCGCCGCAAACGCCTTGGATCGCTCCTACAGACGGCCTTTGTGGGATCCATCATGACCCGAGACAACTCGCCTCGCAACCAGGACGATGAGTTCCTGGTCCAGCATCTTGTCGACCCCGTCGACTGGGTCTCCGATATGGAACGCACGCTGTGTCATGTCTGCACACGAGCGTTCGGCACCTTCCGCCGCAAGCACCACTGCCGCATGGTAAGCTCGAAATGTGTGTGTCAGTGTCTATGGCCCGCAAGCTGACTGGGTCCTTTGCATCTCGACTACAGTGCGGAGAAGTCGTGTGTAGCAACTGCACGCTGCACAAGAACGCCAATCTCGTGACCATCGGCTACACGCGCGTGCGCGTCTGCATCTCGTGCGTCTTCAGCCACGCGCATACGCAAAAGGTGCGGTCCTTCTCGCCGCGAGACCATCCGGCCGCGGTCTTTGGCATGGAGCGGTCGCCTACTATCACCACGAGCTCTGAGGCCACACAGCAATGGCTGCGCAGCCACATGCACTCGCCCGCGTCCAAGTCGGACGAGCCGGACTACGACACAGAGGACTACACATCCGGCAGCAGCTTTGAGAGCTCTAACCGCAGCTATGCGGCCTCGCACAACCAGGAAGCCGCCCGTCCACGTCGTCGCAGCCATGCTGCTGCTGCCGCCAAGCCATCACAACAGAAAGAGGAAGAAGCCAGCGACGACGTCGAGTACTCGTCCTGGACGCATTCGTGGCCCAAGCCGCCAGTGCCCAGCAACGAAGCCCAGCGTCTGCAGGCGCTGCTTGCGCTGCAGATCCTGGACACCGAGCCGGAAAAGCCGTTCGACATGATCTGCGACCTGGCCAAGGCCCGATTGGCCTGCCCCATGGCGGCCGTGAGCTTCATGGATGAGCACCGTCAGTGGTTCAAGGCCAGCGTCGGCCTGTCGCACAAGATGATCCCGCGCAAGATCGCATTCTGCGCCTACACGATCGTGCAAAAGGAGCCGATCGTAGTGCTGGACACGCTCGCAGACTCGCGCTTCGACCACAACCCGCTGGTGCAGGGCGCGGCGGACGTGCGCTTCTACGCGTCCGCGCCGATCCTGGACCCGAGCACGGGCCACGCCATTGGAAGCGTCTTCGTGCTCGACACGCGGCCACGCGAGTCCTGCGACGTCTCGATCCTCGAGCGATTGGCGTATGCCGCCAGCGAGAACCTGCCCAGTCCAGGCTTGAGTACCGACATGGCGCCCACGGAGGACGACGAAGAGGAATCCCCCGAGAACGATGAGCCTGAAGCCGAGGAGCCGACAGCCATACAGATCCCAGCCCCACCAGCTTCGGCGCCGACCGCATCGTCCTCGTCCTCCACCCTGACGACCACACGGATACAACCCCCGCCTACGTCCACGTCGACCTTGGCGCCGTCCTTGGCCTCGCTGGCCAAGAAGACGGCTTCCGGTGAGAGCATGGAGATGCTGCTCATGCGCCTGCTGACGCAGAACACAGAGACACAGCAGCAGCTCGCAGTGCAGCAGATCTCGCTGTCCAACACGCTGGGTCACCACAGCACGCAGATCAAGCAGCTCATGACCGATTTCGCGCGCATGGAGGCCAAGATGGAAGCCATCAAGAAGTGAAGGCCATAGTGCGTGGTCGTCGAGTGCAGTGAGTGATGTCCCCCCCATGACGTGTCGGTGTACGTCGTATCTGTTGGCATGTTCAGCTTCAGCCACAGCCCAGTTCTATAATTCCTATGTAAAACATGCGTGTCATTAGACTCATTCCCCATCAATTGCATTGTTCGTCATGAGAATAGAACTGCTGTAGAAGATGGCAGAGCTAGGCATGGCATAACACAGCGCATGGTGGATATGTCGTACATGTTGGTGCTGATTTTACTTATCAATTGGTGTGGGGGGATTTGTTTCTAGACGCGAGAACAGCGGGAGATGCATAGCAAGGTCTGAGTCCTCAAACACACATCATGAAGCGAAGGTAATAGCAGATATCTAGGCGTAGATGGCCTTCTGCTTCTCGACTTCGGCAATGTACGCCTTCATGGCGTCCTCCGACGAGACACCTTTCTTCTCATTCCAGGCGTTCCACTTGGCCTTGCCGGTCAGATCGAACATGCCGGGCTTGGCCGTGGTGTTGTCGCCAACGGTGGCCTGCTTGAAGTACGCGTACAGAGCGAGCTTTTCGTCGTTCGTCTACAAATCATCATTGCGCATCAATGGTAAGTCGATCTTGCTCAAGCTCTCGCTCTTGAACTAAAAAAGCTTCAGAAATGCGGTTTTCACCACTGCGTAGTCAGTAAACAGTACTTACAGGCTCCTTGGTGAAAGTCTTGACAAGGGCAGCAGCCGCTTCAAATTCAGCCTTTAGGTCCGACATGTCGGAGAAGATTCTGCTGCGAGATGTACGTGGCCGGAGAAGAAATGAGCTGCTGCTGGTTGTTGCCTTTCGCTCAAAACCTTGCTTTCGAGGTTTTTTAGTCGGCTCATGAGTTTTTTATTCCGCACGACGGGTCATCAATGTGAAAAGATGATTTCAGCCAATCAGATGCGAAAATTGCCTTTCGGCCACCTCGTGATTGGTGGGAGAGAGCTTGAAGTGCGAACGTGACGCACTCGTAGGGCTCATAATGCAAGCATGGCCACGTGGATAGCGAGACAGATATCAGGCCAGTGATTGCCTACGCTCGTTGTGAGCCCAAGTGTAAGCGATGAGTTCATCTGGATCTGGACTAAGAAAGCGTCGTTTTGCTCCATAACTCACTTTGGCAATGGATATTTTCCGCTGGGAAGGTGAGATGATCATGTTGTTGTTGGATCGTGTGTGAGATACCATGGCTGGGCATGATTACACCAGATGGGCCGAGTCCAAATCAGCTCGTGTTTACTCCATGAAGAATCTTTATGGAGTGGCCGCCTGGCCGCTTACTTGCTTGCTTTTAATAACCGCCATTGCAGTTCACAAGCACAAGGAGCGAAGGGGTCGGTTGCACTCTTTGCACTTAACGAAAGGGCGTATTTCGAGATGGCAGCAGCAGCGAACAATGGCGCGTTGACGGCACACGAAGAGCGCGCGAGGCTGCAGCGCCACAGGAGGTCATGGGTACGCCACATGTCAATATTCTGCCTTTCCGCTTTTCTCAGTGTACTCATGTGCTTTGATTTTTGAAGTGGGAGCTGCTGCCAAAGCCGTTCATCGTGGTCGTGACGTTTTGCATCACATTCGCCATGACATCACTGCTTGGGCTGCTGTTCTTCGGCGGGCCGACCGCTTCAGTCACATCTTCTTCGTCCACGTCGTCATCATCGTCCGCTGGTGAGGTCTCGTCCAAGAACCTGCTGCTGGTAGGCGTCATGACGTCCATCATGGGCAGTTTAACCACTGCCAGTGGCTACTGCTGCCAGCGCCTGGGACATCAGATCCAATCACTCAATATGGCTTCGAGCGAATTGGAAGCAGGTACTGAGCAAGGCGAAGACCAATCGCGTACAGAGAACCAAACGTCGGCCGTATCCAACCCTCTAATCGCTATCGGTATTCTGCTGCTGGGATGCGGCACTGTCTCGGCTGTGATGAACCTGGGCATATTGGGCATGAGCGTCACGGCTCCCTTTGCAGCGCTGACGCTGATCTTCAACGGCATTCTCGCCTGCACGGTGCTGCATGAAAAGGTCACGAAATCAGATCTCGTCTCGACATTTGTTGTTCTGATTGGTGTGACGCTCGCTGTGATCGGAGTGCAAATGGCCGACTTGCCTGTTCAGCACTACGCGCTAGCTGATATCGAAGAGCTACTGCAGCGATCGTGGTTGCCAGCGCTATACTCGCTTGTCGTGCTGGGCTCTCTCCTCGCCTGCTATGCGTACGTTGTGTGCCGAGACCTGGCGCAAGATCCTTTAGGTCTTGCATGCTTTTCCATTGGCGCAGGCACACTCAGCGGCTTTTCCAGCATGTGCGTTAAGTGCACTGTCGAGCTTATCAAGTATGCTGTCAAGAATCCAGACGAAAACGACCTTGGTAACCCATTGACCTACACGTTCGTGGTCGGCATCCCCATCTGCGTGTTGTCACAACTTCACCTCATGAGTCTCGGCCTGAAAAACTTTGGTACGCTCAAGTATGTACCAACGTATCAGGCGTTCATCATTATGTCCAATCTCGTGAACGGCATGGTGTTCTTTGACGAAGCCAAGACGTACTCCGCTATCTCCATGGGGCTCTTTGTCGGCGGATGCAGCGTCACAATCTTTGGCGTGCTCATGCTGCTGGCTAAAGTGGCTCCTGCACGAAGCACAACAGCTCAAGACCTGGATATGCATGAGCTCAAAATGACCGCAGTGAAGAAAGGTCAATCATCCTCATCGTCTTCTTCTGTTGGTGGAATTGTCTTTACTCCAGAGCCCACTTGTCTTGTTCCCCCAGTTTTGCTCATAAAAAGCGGCGACCAAGTAGTACCGCTGGATAGCGGTATCCTGCATCTCGAATCGGATGACCAAGCCACACTAGATAGTCCGAATAGTAGATTCCCAGCAAATAGCTGGTAATACATCCCGTAGTTTCGTAGTATTTCTCTCATTATTGATTCTTCATTTCGTGGTGATAAAGGCGTCATTTTGGCGTTGAATTCACGTCTCTGAATTTTCGTATTGTGTTGTGATTGAAAAATGCAGAGACGACAGCGAAGCACAATTTGTTATCGTTTCATGTCTTCACGCTCGATACTGTACCTAGTTCTGTCAGCTATGGTACATCCAGTCCAAATAATACTTGATGTTTGTATGACATACAAAAAGCAAATGTCTTCAAAAGAGGACGATCTGCTGGCGACCAGTGGTTTTGCGCACCAAAGATGCGAACAATGGAGAGTGCCTTGTTCAGGGGCAGACGCATTCGCAGACGTCGACAGCAGCCCGTAGGAGCAGTATCAGTCGGTCATGGAGCACCACCAGGTCGTGATCATCGGCGCCGGCATCTCTGGTCTACGTTGTGCGCATCAACTCGTGCATGAGAAGGGGGTGAAGCGCGTGTTGGTCGTGGATGCGCAGGACCACATTGGTGGGCGTATTCTGGCCAACACAGACTTCATTCCTGGAATGACCATTGAGGTCGGTGCTGAGCTGCTTCATGGTGCCAATACGACGCTCACGAAGCTTGCGGAGGAGAAGAAGTGGAATTTGCGCGAGATTTTCACTTGGGCTCAGGTAAGCGACCGGTGACCAAGCCGTGTATCTATTTGGATGGAATCATTTGCAAATCAATGGTGGTGGCGGGAGTCTGGTCATCATGACATCAAACGCATCGATTAATCAGCCTTGGGTTTGTGCCTTTGTGCACGCATTCCTGTAACCTCTTGGCCTTCATACGAATGCAATAGTAATTTGGGTCCTTATTAGCATCTCACGGCTCGAGCTCTTGAGCTCGAAATGCAGGCTGTCAGTGTCACCAGTTCTTGGCCATTGAATGCAGTCTGTGCTCACTGTGAGGGGTCAGTCTGGACTCCAACATTTCTTCCTTCCGCCACCAGTAGTAGTCAATCAGAAGCTGTAGCATAGAGTAACGTCTTCGTTCAACAATGCATGTCCTTGATTTCAATTCTTCAGTTTCATTGTACTCATTCGTTCCAATTGTTTTGGTCCGTGTTGATGAATTCTTGTAGGGCGATGGCGGCCCGACGGAACCAGCACCTGATGGAGGCATCGGCTATTACTACCTCGGCGACCAGAAGCGGATGCTGGCGTTCGATGATAAAGACGAGGAATTTTGCAAGTTCAATGCCTCAGTGTTCGCGTTGAGCGACATCGAAGACGTCGATGCCATTGCGCCCACGGAATCTATGCTCGACTACTTCAACCGATGCAGTCTCTCTGACTCCATGATGAAGCTTGCTGAAGCTGGATACGCCAACACGGCTGGAGGTCGCCTTGACGACATCTCGTTGCGTGTGACTTGCCGTTACGAGCGCCAATGGATCGAGCTTGAAGACGAAGGAGATTATCGCGTCGTGCCCACGTTCTACCGCATCGTCGATCATTTTGCGACCGGCGTGACGACAAAGCTTCAATGGCCCGTGCAGACTATTGACTATTCGTCCCCCAAAGCAATCGTGCTCACCAGCAAGTCAGGCGAGAAAATCTCTTGCGAAAAGCTTGTGGTGACTGTGCCGACTTCGGTTTTCCAGGACATTGACTACCTTCCTTGCCTCCCTTCGGCCAAGGTGAAAGCCGTGAAAAGCTACGGCATGCGGCGTGCAGCTAAGGTTCTCCTTCATTTCACGGACTCGTTTTGGCCGGCCAATACACACGGCGTAATCTGCTCCGACAGCTTCTTGCCTGAGTTCTGGGTCAACAACACGCATGGTGTGGGTCATTTCCTTGACAATGGCGATGAATCCGAATGGAGCAAGCCGACTGGGGATGCGTCAGCCGAAGTTCAGTACCTTGTCACAGGTTTCGCCGGAGCCGATTGCGCTGACCGGCTTCAAAAGCTTGACCATCAAGAGATCATTGACCGTTTCCTGGACCAGCTAGACCTCATTTACGGCACCCAGGACCAGCCGACGCCTGCTCGAGCCTGCTTTGTCAAGGGCATGTACTTTGACTGGGGCGATGTTGACTACGTGCGTGGTGGCTACAGCTACCCTCGCGTCGGCCAGTCGGACTCTGCTGCCAAAGACCTTGCTCAAGCTATTGACAACCGCGTTTTCTTTGCTGGCGAGGCTACTTCCTTCGACCAGCCCGGCATGTCGGTGCACAGTGCTCTAGACACGGGCACTCGAGCTGCCGATGAAGTGTCGGCTTCGCTATCTCCGTAGATTGCTCCCTGTACCTATTCAAACACAACCCCCACGACCGCATTATGCTCTGTTCTTCATCGTGCTGCACATTCCAAATAGGTCAAACGGTATTAGTATTAGTAATGAGCATGCTAATGTGTGTTGGCTAAACTAAATGAATATGAAGGCTATGGTACGGACCAACTTTTTCGTCGTCCACCGGACCCATGTTGTCGTTCATCACACGCAGAGGGCGGGACATTAAATATTTCTTGATTTTGGGGGAGGCGTCTTGCATGGGCTTGGACGAAAACTGCAAAAAGCCAGTGAACCTTTTCGTATCCACAGCTCAACTCGAAAGACGTGACTAAATGAGCTTCTTGTGGGAGAGCACGTGCTTGCCAAACGTGAAATTCCTGAGATGGTCACGGTTGTGGTCGATTATACAATAGAGACGCTTCAAATCGTCCTTGTCGGCCTTGTCCAAGAGCTTTTGGACCACATAATTTGCGTACATATGCTTCATCATGACCAAGAAAGCACACCCTGATCCACTCTCATCGTAATCAAGCACGAGATTCACAATGTCGTGGATTTCCGAGGGAGTCGCGTTATCCAGACATTTTTCGACAACGTTGCTCGCATATTTATGTTGACTCCACCGAGCAATATCAGGAATAAGAGCACGCTTCACCACATCTCGTTGATCGTCTTCACCGTGACTGATAACATGCTGAACGACGTAGTTACCAAACTGGTCCTTCACTAACTCGCGGCAATCGTAGATGATCTCACTCAGCACGGGCCGAATCTGTTCCGGAGAGCAGTGCTCCAAAATCCGTTGAACAACACGACACCCGTACGTGTGTGTAGATAGCTCCGCAACTTTTCCAATAAATCCATCGATTATAAACTGGACATCAGTGCACGCGACTTGGCGTCGAATTTCATGGTTGCCGACGATGCTAAAATTGTTGCTCCATGATGCGACTTCGATGCACTTTTGCAACACATGATTTCCATTTTGATCCTGTGCGCACTTAGTCACATGGCCTTTAAGCTCATTGATCAGCGAAAGCTGCTCCACTACCGACGTCGTTTCTAACGCCTTCTGGATAACTCGGCATCCATACACTTGTAGTGCAAGCGCCAACATGTTTGTCTTAAGCAAATTCACAAGCAGTTGATGCTGCTTCGAGGACCCGTGATCAAAAAACTTTTGAATAACATAATTCCCGTAAATATCGGTCATAAGCACAAGCGCCTCGGGATAAATTTCTTCAAACGCGTCCTCGCGGGTATTTTCATCTGCCTTCTCCAACTTTTGTTGAATAAAGCGAGATCCCGTCTGGTCTTTGGCAAACGAGACAAGATGCCCCTTGATAGCTAAAAGCTCCCATTTTTCAGTATTTGTTGGCGAAGACTTCAATTCTTCCAGTAAACTCTTGAATGAATAGGAGTACACAGCGGCTCGAGCAGGATCAACGCAACCTCTGACTTCATACATGGGTCGTTGGAAGTTGTTTTGCGCCGGTCTAGAGTAATCATGCCGAGGCTCATAATCATGAAAACGGTACTGGTTAGGTGCCACCTTGCTTGAAGTTCTGGTGTTTTCCTGCATGGCATATTTCTGGTAATAAGTCGGAACATGTCGATTGTTCGAGCCGAATGCTTGAGGAGTAGGCGGAAAGTTAGTCGGCGTTACAGGGTACTGGTAGAAGGATTGATCTTCATGACTCCATGACGGCTTTCCTGTCGCGATCATTCCAGGATGCATCAAAAATGGCGAATGAGAAGCTTGAGGAGAGTACATGGAGGTAGCATACGCGGTGTGCATAAAACTCTTGCTGTACGGATGACCCGAAATTCGGGAAACTGCCGGGTAATTACGCGCGCCCAGCCTTTGACTGTATCCGTGAACGTCTTGAGGGTGCTTCAATCCCTGGCGGAGCGTTCGTCCATTCTCACCGAGGTGGGTTCTCTGAAGAGCTCCAGAAATGTCGTCATCCACCAAAAAGGGGCCAGGTTGATAGGCTGGCTTGAGTTCATCATGTGGATAAGGGCCAAACACTGGCGATGGAGTGCGTGGAAAATCTTCCTGGATTCGATCAATTAAGGTCATTCCCGCGGTTGCGCTGAATACACCACTTTTTCTTCTTGAAACGTCAGGTGCCGCTCCAGTCAAACTACGCGAGTATTCGTCGTGACTTTCGTAAGTGAAGATTGGAGCTTGATCGAATGGCGATTGAGCACCGTAATGGGGGTCGCTTGTTTCAGGTGAGTCCATAGGGCAGACGCGTACAGACGTTGTACCAATCGATGCGAAGCTTCCATCAAAATCATCAGAAGAGTTACTCCACATGTCTCGCGGAGAATCAGGAGCATCCGAGTGTGCGTCTGAGTCTGTCGTGCCGCCAACAGTTGGCTCAAACTACACAACGCAAACGTTAGGATCGCTTGTTATCGCACTTGACATAAGAGTCAATGACAAGACTTACCCCATCCAATTGAAGCGACTCAAGCATTTCACACTCGTACTTCACGGGAAAACTGGATTTGTCAGTAACTGGCGCGCTCGCAGACCGTTGGATATTCGCAAATTCCTTCGGTAAATTGTCGCAAACGTGGGCACTCTCACAGCCTTCGCCCTGATTTCCAGAGGCTTCAGAACATGGCGTTGGAGCCACATTCTCGTCGTTGGATGGCGACGTCAACGGCTGGTCCTCTGGCGATAAAGTGCGGCTTGATTTGGAGCGATCCATGAATCGTGGAATTCGCTGGATGCCATCGATGCCATCAACCGACCACAGCGCGCTGTTGTGAAATCCAGGCGGAACGCACTTGACTGGACGCTGAAGTCGAACGCCAGTTAGCTCGATCTGATTCGACGCGTGCGCGGGCTTCTGCTGGTTGAGTGCGTTCTGCCGACTCGCAATCGGAAGAAGATCCAAGCTCTTGCGCTTCGCAGGGTTCACTTCAATATGACCCATCGACTGCCGTCCTATGCGTCAAAGCTCCAAATGCAAGCACCGACTCAGCCTGAATTGCGAAGGCGCGTTTCGAGGAATGGGTCCGGTCGCGGACGGGGCTCGTGCGCTTGATGGGATTGGACGTCGCTTGATCGGTCAAGAGTGCGCGTGGGTCAATGCGCAGGGTCTTGCTCGGGTCACTAAGTGCGCAGGAGACGGAAGATTGAGGACTGACGCTTTCGTGCGGTTGGCCGCCAACCTTCTATCTGCACGCTGGTGCGCGCACTCGCTGGCTCCGCCGGCATCCGCCACGACCCTCTCGGGGTTGCCGCCGTTTAAAAAAACACCCAGTTTCTTTCGGAAAGTTACGGAAATTTACTCAAGCTGCACTTGAGTGCGCGCATTTTCATACAAACTTTCATATAAACGGACATCGCTTTCTTTTCTGGCGGCCAGCTGCCCGTCCACTCGCTTGGCTTTTTTCAGACGCTGCTGCGAGTTGGCTGGTTGCCCTTGTGGTTATTAACAGCAAGATGTGGACCTCCAGATGCTACAGACAATCCGAATGTTGATGGCTAGTGCGCTTTCCGCCCCCGTCACTGACTCGATTTTTGTTTTTTCACGACTGTTTGAGTTTGATTCCGAGATCCGCTTCGAGATTTTCCATGCGCGAGTGAGCACGACGCGGCTGAAGCAGGCCAATCAGAAACTGCGTTTTCCTTTGGGTAGTCAGGCAGGAGCCACTGGGGGACCAGCGAAGCAGCGCACACTGCCCGCCTAATCCCCTTCCTCGTGGGATTCGGAACACAATGCGCCGCTTGCGTTTGTTGACTCTTTGGTTGCACTTGAAGAGCCAGTGCACCCATTTATTGGTGTACTGTATCCAAATTGCCGCTGGGTTGGGTGGATGTCGCATCATCTGCAAAATGCCTTCTCCTGCTTTTGATCTGATGAAGAAACGCCAGTCGCGATCCAAATGGTATCTTTCGTGCAGTCGACTGCAACCTGCCACAATTTATACAAGGAATTACAAACACGTTGAAGTGGGACGCAAGACCCTCTAGGTCGATTGGAGAGACACCTGATAAGCAGGAAGGAAAAGGAAAGTCACTCGCTTTCTTTTTTCATAAAACGAGAGCCAGACGTTTGACAAATGGACACACAGACGAACCCGCTCCACTGATCAGGTGGACAGAGCACTCTCTCGGTTTGGCAACGCTGTTTCTTTGATCCGCCTAATGGCGGACAGCAAGCGCCCGATCGCTTCGGTAACATTGGTCATTGCAGGCATACAATGTATTGCTACCACGTTAAGCGGATCCCTAGTGGCTGCATGATTGCATTGTAACGTGGGGGATCACGTGGCGTGAGGACGTGAGACTGTGGAGCGAGTGGGAAGTATGCGTGATCCAAAATGCTGAAGACACGCTGGGTTCATGATATATTCCTGAAGAGTTGGGTCTACTAATGATTCTGATGTTTCATGCTCAGGAGCGCGACCGCAGCGATACCAGCGGTCACAACCGACGCAGTGGCGAGGACCTTAGACGACAGATACCACGGATCGTTCTGTGCAGACACATCGGTGGCGGCGGCGCGCTTGACCTGCGCCTCTTTCTCGCGTTGAGCCTTGGTTTTGCGTACAAAGATGGACGAGTCCGACATCTTGCTAGTCATTGTCGTCGTGGCTCCAGTGGTGGTGGTGCTCCTGATGTCCTCGGTCTTGGGCTCCAGGAATCCGCCCCACGCCTTCTTCTCGTCGCTCTTCTGCTTGGCGACGATCTTGGTCACTTGCTCCAACAGTGCGCGGCAGGATTTATCCTTCGGGCAGAGTTTGGCGGCGATCAGAAGATCCTGCTTGGCGTCAGCGTACTTGCCTTGCTTGGCACAAGCCTGTGCGCGACGGAAACGCGCCTTGGACGGCCATTCCTCGAACATCAGCTGTTCCGAGAGACCCAATCGACCCATCCAAGTGACCACATTGCCCGTGCGGTTCTCACCAATGGCGGTCAAGATGCCCAGTGCGTTCGTTGAGGCGATCTCGGCGTCGTAGTAGGCGTCCATCTTGAGCTTGCAAGCAGCAATGTTCAAGTGGCAGCGGATCATGGTCTGGATCATCGTCGCCTTCTCCTTATGGGTCGCGTTGTCCTGGTCCACACGCTGCAGGTATCCAAGTGCGCGCAAGTAGCTCATGACAGCTTCGGTCAAATCGCTCTGTCGGAATTGTTCATTGCCCTTCTCGGTTTGTGAAATCGCCTCGGCGATCAGGTCCTTGGTGGTCATGTCATTAATGGTCTTCTCGGGCAGCTTTACGTCCTGACGCTGCATGAACATGCGCGCAAAATCGGTCTTGACAATGAACACGCCGTCATGCGGGCGGATCTCTTCAATGTGACCATGGCCGTACGGCGTCGCGACCTGCATGTGCATTCGGAAATGCGGCTCATCGGGCTCTTCAGTCACATCCTTCTGACGCAGATATGCGATCGTGGGGTTCTTGGCAGCAGAATCCGTCTCCATCTGCACCATGTACATCTTGGACTCCTTGCGGAATGCAATGATCGTCCCTCGACCGAACGGCGTGACCACGCGGGTCTTGTCAGCAAGAGGCAGCGTGCTCACAGCCGCAGGATGATGCGAGTCGATCGAAAAGTTGTGTCCAGGAATGTACAGCGCAGCTTGAGCTGCCTCCGTTCCAAACGCAGCCGGATGGTGCGCGTGCGCTTGAACCGCACGCGCCGTTTTCTTGTATTGCTCAATGGCTTCGTCGTTCTCCTTGCGCTTCTTCGTCAGCTCAGCGATGATGCGTTCATGGCGCTCGGCGGCATTGTGAGTGAATTCAACTCGCAGAAGAACCTCGACAAGTGCAATAGCAGCCTCTGCGTTCGGCGCAGCAGATGCAGGTGCTTTCAATGTGAACCAGCGCTCGTGTGTCAGCTGGTCCAGGAAGCTGCTGCTGTCGAGCTCCAGTTCGCCCAGCGTGACATCCGCGATGACGCCGGAAGAGCAGCTCAGCGACAGCTTGACCACGAAGTTCTTGTTCTTAATGCCGGCATACTCGAGCGTCTCTCGCCATTGAGCACGGCCATGCTTCACAAGTGCACCAGTCGTGCGCAGATGCTTCTTGGTCTGCTTCTCACAAGCCGTAGCCGGCGAGATGGTCGTGGCAACGACCACTTGCGGCTCTTGCGTCACATTCGTGAGCACCGGATGCATCAGCAGAACTGCATCAAGGCCCTTGGCCGCTAGGACATCCAGCGTGATGCGTCCGCCAGCCTTGCCCGTGCGCGGATCGAGATCCACGCCTTGCTTGTTCTGCTTAACGGCGACAAAGCTGTCTTGTAGCTGCTGCAAGTCGTTCTCCAGCTGCACCGACAGCATCTCCAGTGGTGAGAGTGACACCTTCTCCCATAGCAGTGAGCTGCCCATGGCGTTGTCAGATGACGATGCCGAAGAAGGCGAAGAGCTCAGCGATTGCACATCACTCATGTCGGCAGCGCGTTTCTGATGCGCACTGGCTGAGGAATCACAACAGCAAGTGATGGATGCAATCCTGGCCTGTCAACGCACGGTCCGGTTCCGAACCGGTCCCTTTCTGTCCGACCAGATCTGAGTCACGACTGAGTCCAAAATCTGACTCCATCCCAGAGGATTCCGCTGCCCCAGTATGGGCAGTCTCGTGCGCACTCCGCCGCTGCCGCTGCTGCGGAGAAAGGCCTCTGGGGGCCGAGGCTCTGCAGCGACGTACACAGAGCTGCGCGTGATCCATGTTGATCGCCCGGAGCTGAGACGTCATGCGCTGGCAGAACGCGCGGCAGCCCGTGAGCTCGAGCGGATGAACGCTGCGAATAATCAACCGTCGTGGCGTTCGTGGCTGCCGAGATCGTTCACTGCGAGCGCTGAGAACAACGCTGCACTGCATGCGCTGAGACCGACAAGCGACCAAGAGCAGCAGGCGTTCGCGGATAATGTGGTGATCAGCGCCAAGTACAGTGTGTGGAACTTTGCGCCACGTGTTCTGCTGGCGCAACTCAAGCGGCCATCGAATATGTACTTCCTGTTTATCGCAGCTCTGCAGACAATCAAGGAAGTGAGCAACACCAGTGGCGTTCCCACGATCCTGTTGCCGCTCACTATCGTGTTTGTCTGCAGTGCGATCAAGGAAGCGCTCGAAGATCGAGAGCGACATCGAGCAGATGCCATCGCAAATAGCAAGCCAGTGTTGGCGCTCAATGCCATGGGTCAATGGGAACTCACGCAATGGGGCAATATCCGTGTTGGCGACATTGTCAAAGTGCTAAATAACCAGACTGTTCCAGCAGACTTGTTTCTACTGAGTGCTGAAGCTGTAGACGACGGAGGAACGAATCCAGCTGCCACACAAGCTCATATTGAATCCAAGAGCAGCATCCGAAACACCAGCGAAATTACGATAGTAGACGATACTACAATTAACCTGCATGAACGATCATCGGCGGCTTCGTCAGGTACACCAGCGAATCTAGCGTATGTGGAGACCAAGTCACTGGATGGCGAAACAAATCTCAAGATTCGCACTGCGATCCCATTGATATCTGCTTTCTGCGAGATGGACCAAGACGGCGTTTCCCAGCTGCGTGGCTGCATGGAATGCGAGCTGCCAAACAATCGAATCACTACGTTTGAAGGCGAGTTTTCTGTCTATCTGAGCAAGCGCCAAGCTGATCAACTTGGCCTTGTAAGCAATAGTCAAGTAGATATAACGTCTGCGCGCGGGCTACCGTTTCTTGGCCAGCATTCGTCTCTCAAGATGATTACGCGCGCTGACAGCTCCATCAGCATTCGCGTTCCAGTTACTGCCAAGCAAATGCTTTTACGCAGTTGTGTGCTTCGAAACACTCAGTCCGTCGTTGGGATGGCAGTGTTCACTGGTCACGAGACAAAGGTGAATAGCAGCAACACCGAGCCAGTCATAAAAACTTCATCAGTTGAAGAGCGGCTGAACGCGCTGATCGTGGGTGTCGTGCTGGTCCAGCAATTGGTTTGCTTCTTAGGTGCACTCATTGGCGCATACTGGATGATATCAAAGGGCCGTAACTACTGGTATTTGATCGGATCGCAGCACAAACACGGGCATCACGACGCATGGACCACTGCCGATGAATCGTTTCCAATGGAAGAGCTGATCAAACTTCATCTTCGGTATTTTATCATCATGCAGAATTTCGTTCCCATCTCATTGAATGTATCGCTGGAGTTTGTCAAGTATTGGCAGGCTTATTTCATTGAGCAGGATTTGGAAATGTACGATGAAGCCTCGGATACGCCGGCGACAGTAAACACGTCGGCTTTGAATGAAGATCTTGGTCGAGTGCACCACATTTTTACGGACAAAACTGGCACGTTGACTATGAATATGATGCTGTTTCGGTACTGCATGATTGGAAACAAGCACTATGGCGGCGAAGTAAGTGGTGACAATGAAGTGGATACAAATGATAGCAGGCAGTCGATGATAAGCGAGGATCTTGATTCTCTTGCAAGCACTCGGTCCGGCAGCACGGAAGCGAGCAGTGTGGTCGGATGCTCGGAGAAAACGTCTCGATTTGTGGAATTTGACCCAACTGAACTATTTAGTGATCTGCATTCGCAGAATGGCGAGCGGGCCCAGCAAATTCAAACATTTCTACGTCATTTGGCGTTATGTCATACATTAATTCCTGCTCGTCCATTTGCTGAGATGTGCACAGTCAACACCCCAGAATACTCAGCTTCATCACCAGACGAACAAGCTCTCGTGTCGGCTGCAGCGTATTGCAATGTGCGTTTTGTGCATCGAACGCCAACAAGTATGATGCTCATGGAACTTGGCAACGAATCACCGACTGCGTACCGGATTTTAAATGTTTTGGAATTCGACAGCGATCGCAAACGCATGTCAATCATCGTGGAGACTCCGACTGGAGAAATTGAATTGCTGTGCAAAGGCGCGGATAATGTGATTTTGGAACGGCTAGCAGAGATTTCGCCAGGACCGTTGACTCCTTCGATCCGTGAGGTCCACGCGCAGCTATCTCGGTACGCAACGTGTGGTATGCGAACACTGTGCATGGCACATAAGCGGATTGATCGGGCGACGTACGATCAATGGCATGAACGATTCATGATTGCTCACGCGGATATCGATGAGTTAGTGAAGAAACGTCAGGGCCTTGCGAATGCCATTGACCCGTTAATGAATGAGATGGAGCAAGATCTCGTGCTTCTCGGAGTCACGGCTGTACAGGATAAATTGCAATTGGGTGTGCCCAGAGCACTTATCGCACTGCAGCAATCAAATATGAAAATTTGGACACTTACGGGCGATAAGATGGAGACTGCCATCAATATCGGCTATGCATGTTCGCTTCTATCTGACGAGATGGAGGTAAAAAAACTTTGTGCGCAGGATGTTGCAGGTACCTCTAAGGCATTGCACGATATCCTCACGCAACTTGACAATGATGCTGCTCAAGTCAGCACTCGAGTGCCAGGATATTTGGGTGGACGGCGTACGAAAGCACGGAAAAGAGGAATGCTTCACACGATTTGGTTATCTGCGCGATATTTTGTGTTCGGGTCGAAGACCAAGATGCGGCGTCCAAAAACCCGTCGGGCTCCAAATCAGAGGCAGCTGCCGCTGTTGGACGCAAGTGCACTCTCACTAGGAAGAATCACTGGAAGCGCCTCACAGCAGATGTATTTACCTGTAAGATCCTTAAGTGGTGATGATGCTGATTTAGATGATGATGAAGAAGGTGAACCAGGCTCGTTCCCGCGTGGTAGCAGCCCAATCAGTCGCTGTAACTTGTCGCGACACGGCTTGTGCGCATTGGTGATCGATGGCCCTACGCTTGAATTTGCGCTACGTTCTCAACTTCGGGAAACGCTTTACAAGGTGACCAAACGCTGCCCAACCGTCATTTGCTGTCGTGTGTCACCGAAGCAGAAAGCTGAGATTGTTGAATGTGTGCGTGAATTTGAGCCAGAGAGTATCACTCTGGCCATCGGAGATGGTGCGAATGATGTGGGTATGATCCAGGCTGCACACATTGGCGTTGGCATATCTGGTCAGGAGGGCACTCAGGCTGTGAACGCCTCGGATTACTCAATCGCACAATTCCGTTTCTTGCAACGACTTCTATTCGTACACGGCCGCTGGGCATATCGCCGCGTTACCAAGCTGATGAGCTACATGCTGTACAAGAACGTCACATATGTGCTGACGACGTTCTGGTTTGGTTGTTTCTGCGGATTCTCTGGGCAGCCGTTGATTATTGATATCGCAGCGCAGAGCTTTAATGTGCTTTACACAAGCATACCGCTGGTGTTATTCGCAGTGTTTGACCAAGACATTTCACCAAACAGTGCATCCAAGTTCCCAAACCTTTACGCACTCGGTCAAAAGAATGTTCTTCTTCGACGAAGAGTGTTTTGGCCGTGGATTCTGAACGGGATTTGGCACTCGCTCATCATTTTCTTCATTTCAGCGTGGGCTTTTGAAGGTGATTTGCCGGGACTTCGCTCTTCGCGAGCTCATCCGTCGATCATGTCCCCAGACGGCAAGGACCATGGGTTGGTAACGCTTGGCTTTGTAGTGTTCACGAACCTTGTTATCGTCGTGAATGCGAAATTGTGTCTTGAGACTTTCAAGCTTACGTGGCAATTCGTGGGGACGATAGTGTTATCGATCTTGCTCTGGCCTGCCGTGGGGACACTGATTGCCTCCCCAAATGCGGGCATCCGCCAGGCTACGGGTGAGATGACTTACCTCGAGCCTCTTCCGTCCTACTGGCTTCTGTGTGTACTCGTGATCGTTCTCAGTCTTGTGCGAGACTCACTTTGGAAGATCGTGCGTCGTGTGGTTTTTCCATCCACGTACCACATTCTGCAAGAGCGGGAAATGCTGCGCTTAACAAATTCCCCACGAAGCATGCGGTTACTTGGCCAGTCATCTCCGTTCATGGACTACGCCAAGAAGAGCATGCGGTCATTTGAAAGTGCGCAAGAGACGTTCCTGCGGTCCTCGCCACTGGCTGAGAGTTTAATCCCTAGCTCGGGGCATCATCACGACGGCCAGATCCGTGTGCGCGGCTCATTTCACGGTGGTGGAAGCTTATCATGGGACGATGACGAAGGAGAATTCATGCAGTTTTCTACTGACGTCCCGCGGTCATTTGTAGATGCTTCTTCCTCAGCATTGATCCAAGAGGCAGCTACTGGTGTGACGGGCTCACTCGGTCGTGATCGTGCGCGGCAGCAGTATCACGGATATGCGTTTTCCGAAGACGAAAATGTGGACAGCGATGTCGAGGCTGCGTCAACCTCTGGCAAAGTGAAAAGACCGTCAGCGACGGCGAGTAGTGCCATTGGAAGTGCAATGCTGACCGCCAGTGTTGGCGGCGGTGCACAGGCCGGTGGACGTGCGCTCAAGAAGATGCTGAAAACGGTTCGTGGGCAAAAGAATGCATGAAAAGAGATACTTCCTGCATTAGCAGTATGAAAACTATAGAAAATGGTCAAAACAGCCATGTGAACTGTACTGACAGTATTGTCCTTCGTCTTGTTCATGGCGCGTCGCGTAACAGCATTAACCCTTCTCAAGCTTTGGCGTAAGGCAATCAATAGGGAAATGGTAATGTTGGTGCTCAATTGCTTCGGGAAATTACTCTAAATCTATCGTTGCTGCAGCATACGCAGCGCCAGCTCTTCTTGACTCGCCACTTGGCCCCGGTCCACGATTCGCTTGCTTCGAGGCTCGTCATCTTCGCTCTCATCTTTGTCGTCGTCCTCATCGCTTTCATCGTTGTCGTCGTCACTCTGTTCGTCTCCACTCTCAGACTGTTCACTGCCATCTTCCTCTTCATCGTCAGAAGCAGAGCCCAGCGTGGCCACGACGCCTTCGTCTTCGTCATCCCGCTCTCCCTTGACTCTCATGCGCTTCTTGTGATGCTTCGCACGCACACGCTCTTTCTCTAGACGGCGATCCTCGGCATCCTTGGCCTTGAGACGTGCTGCCACAGTAGCAGCAAATTGCTTCGATTGCTCCTCAACGTTGGCAAACTTCTCCGCCACGTCCACTTCCTGGGCGGCAAGACGTTCGAGCACCTTCATACTGTTGCCTTCGTCGTCAAACACGATCTTGGATTGGTTAATCACATCACCGTCCACGCGGATCTTCTTGAGCTTCTTCTTGGCACGAGGCGCATCCAGATCAATGGTCTCGTCATCGTCGTCTTCGTCCTTATCCCAGTTGTGGCGGCGCTTGACGACCATCAGCGAGTCCTCTTCTTCGTCCTCTTCCTGCTCGGGCTCCAGTTTTGCAGCTTCAGTCGGCAATTCCTTGCCTTCCGCCTTGAGCGCAGCCAGCTGCTTTTCAAGCTTCCTGCGCTGCTTCTCGGCCTTAATCTTTTCCTTGAGTTGCTGCAGCTTGCGGTTCACGTTCTTGCTTCCCCTGAGCTCGTCTCGCAATTCTTCGTTGCTCTTCTCACTGAGCTTAGCCAAGAACGGCATGCGTGGTGCACCAGGAAGACCGAGCGAGAGCGCAAACTCGTCCAGTGGGATCTCGGTGGCCTTGAAAACGTCCTTGTTCGGCTGTAGATAGACCGAGCGCACGTACGACATGAACGCTTTCTGCGCAAGCGCCTTGGTCTCCTTGTCAGCTGCCACGACAGAGGTCACTTTCTGCCGGCAGCTAGTGGTCTTGGCTGGGTTCAATTTAATCTCCTTGATCGGGATCTTTGTCTCTTCAAAACTCTTGGTCATGCCTTCCACCTCGGACGGCAAAAGACACAGCAATGCCTTGCCCTGTTTGTTGTAACGAGCTGTACGGCCGACGCGATGGATGTAGTTGGCTGGGTCTTCAGGACAGTCCAGCTGCAGTACCCAGTCGACCTGCGGGAAATCAAGACCACGCGCAGCGATATCAGTGGCGAACAGCACGGCCGCAGGCTTGTTCAGGAACTCGTAGTAGATCTCCACTCGCTTGCCCTGCTTGTATTTGCCGTGAAGAGCGCATAGAGGGATACCGGGCTGCAGTTTACAAAAAACCTGGTGCACATAGCGCACCTGGCGACAAGTCGAAAGGAACACGATGGTCTTCTGCTTGAGATGCGACTTAATGAAGGACAGCAGCACGTCCAGCTTGCGCTCGAGCGTGCAGACCACATAGCTCTGTTGTAAGCCAGCAGGAGTGGCCTGTGCCGACTTTTCATGGACAGCAACGTACTCGGGTTCATTCAGACTGAGCGTGGCCAGGTCCTTGATGGACTTGGTCTGTGTGGCGGAGAAGAGCATGGTCTGGCGCTCGGCTGGCAGGTACGACAGGATGGACTGCAGCTGCTTCTGGAAACCCATGTCCAGAATGCGATCGGCCTCGTCCAGCACGAGGATCTGCAGGTTCGATGCGTCAAAATTGGGCGTCTGCTCCATGTGCTGCAGCAATCGGCCGGGCGTGCAGATCAGGATGTTCATGCGGATCAATCGGTACTGCTCCTCCTTGAAGTTCTTGCCACCGATGACCAGGCCGGCCGAGAACGTGTGCGCTTTGCCCACAGAGCGCAGCACCTCGAAGATCTGCAGCGCCAACTCTCGCGTGGGCGAAATCACGAGCGCGCCGAGTCCGTCCTCGGCATCCCATCGTAGCCGGTACAGCTTCTCCAGGATCGGCAGCAGGAATGCCAGCGTCTTGCCAGAGCCAGTCTTGGCAGCGCCTAGAATATCGCGGCCGGCCAGAGCATGCGGAATGGCGCCGATCTGGATGCGCGTGGGCTTGTAGAACTTGCACTTCTGCAGGCCGCGCTTACTGGCTTCCGAGAGCGGGAAGAACTCGAAGGACGAGGCGTCTTCCAGCTGCGAGCCACGCGCAGGCGTCTGCTCTTTGATTTTGCTCCTGAGGCGCTCAATCTCCAGCCGCTCGCGCTCGTTGTGCTTGAGCTTCAGGGCCTCAGAAGGCATCGACGTCGCTTCGCTCATGGTGCTCAAATGACTCACTCAGAGCCAATCGGCCTTTGGATTGGTCAGTACTGTTCTGCATCCGTTTACAAGACCGATGTTGTTGGTTTTGGGTGGTGTACATAAAATTTGTACTGATCAGCACCTGAATATAAGGTCACAACTTCGTAAAATTCAGAATTTTATCTGGACTGTTCTTACTTCCCCTATTCCTCTGATCTGCACACATCCTGGGGGGTGCGATGGTTAGGGGAATCTGAGTCCAACCGGCAGAGACAAGAGCACAGCTTGCAGGATGTGTCGCGTACGGTACTCTAGTCGGTTCGACTCAGAAAACGCGCTCTTCCTTAAGTTCTTCTGGCGCGCGGGCGGAAGACGCGTGTGTAGCATCAGGAGGCAGTGAAGGCGGAACGGTCGTTTCTCCTCACCCCCACGCAATAGGTACAACCCCTTGCTTTCCTCCCTTCCTTCCTGCGCTCGCTCCTGCTCTCTGGCGTCAGAGACGGAGAGAGAGCATGTCGACCACGCTGAGTCCGCGGGAATCGACCACGCCCAGAAGCGATACACCGACTACGCCTCTAGACACAGACATGGCCGTGACCCAGCCAGGAGTAGCACCCAAGTGGCCTGTGGAAGAAGCCGACGGACCGACCAAGGCCTCAACGACGCCAAAGCAGAACTGCGACGACGTCGTGGGCGTTGAGAAAGTCGGGATCCATTCGGAACGCGCCGACACACACACGACTGAGGGCGAAGAGTGCGACGGCGAGTTTGCGGACGAGGAAGAGCGCGATCAGTTTGACGAGAACGAGGACGATCTGTACTCGGATCTGGGCACTCCAGTCGGTGCGGAAGGTGGCGGCTTTGGCGATATCGACGAGTACGCGTCGCACTGCTTCGTCGGGCCGAGCGCCGGCGGAGGCAAAGCGCGTGTGCTCCACGGCTTCCGGAAGTTGGATCTGCAGGCCAAGCCGCCTCGCTACGTGAGCACAGCTGCAGATGCCGAGCTTCATAAGAATCGCGCACCGAGTCGGACGTCGTCGTCCAGCCACACGTCGGCGAGTCCAAACTCCTCAGAGCCGACTGGTCCAGGCCCGCTGACAGAGCGATCGTACTCAGCCTTTGATCAAGGGCTCAACACGTTCAGTGTGACGTTCACGGAGACCAAGCTCGGCTTCAAGCTCAACGTCCTGGTCACGCCCACGAAGGAACTCGTCGTCGAAGTAGCAAACGTCGAGAAGAACAGCCCGGCGAGCCGCGCTGGCATCGTGTCTGGCGATCTGCTGATCAACGTGAACGGCAATGCGATTGAGGCCAACAACGAAGAGAAAGAAGTGCTCAAGATGATCAGC
Source organism: Elongisporangium prolatum (assembly GCA_023335875.1). Taxonomy (NCBI): domain Eukaryota; phylum Oomycota; class Peronosporomycetes; order Pythiales; family Pythiaceae; genus Elongisporangium; species Elongisporangium prolatum. Next base: position 43,853 of record JAADVW010000027.1, read on the forward strand.
CAGGCCTCGCACCCGCGCTCGATGGTGTTCCTACGACCAGATTGCGACGTCGCCGACATTCCGCAATCCAAGAGCCTCGGCTTTCTCGACAAGAAGCCCAAGACTCGGTACGGTCGATTGAGCTCGGCCATGAGCTACGGATCGTCGCTTATGGCCTCGAAGCTCAAACGGAAGAAGGCAGTCGTCCATGCGGACACGTATTGCGCCGGCTGCTCCATGGAACCGATCGTAGGCAAGCTCTGGACCTGCAACGAGTGTCCGAACACCAATCTCTGCAACTCCTGCTACGACAACGGTGTGCACGGATTCGACACGTCCGAGGACGCGCAGATGCTCGAGGAGGCCGTCGTGCGATACAAGCTGCAGAAGAAATGCAAGCGATTTACGACCGAGTTCCTGCACTCGTTGCAGCACGACGTGTGCAAGGGCCGACCGGACAAGCTGGAGTACATGGGCGGCTGGATCGCCGACATCGTCACTGGCACAGCAACCAGCAAGATCACAGTCCGTGGCATCGAGATCCCGTCCCTCTCGCCGGCCTCACGGCAGCGGTTTGTGGGCAACCTCATGCCGCTGGTTTCGAACCGAACGGACATTGAAGTGAACATCGAGTGGCTACCCGACGACTCGGAGAGGGCTAGTATGGACGCAGACCTCTACCGTATGAGTGTGGCCGTGTCGCATGTGGATCCGGAGCCCGCAGAGCTCGAGAAGCTGCGCATCTGGATCTCGGACAAGAAGGCGCGCACCGCGAGCCCATTCCCTTGATGGCGGTTCAAATACAGTAGTACGGATAGACGTTTGTTATGTGAAATGTTAACGCGACATCAGCCTTTGTTAGTTCGATTGAGGTTCGAAAGCCTGCGAGAGTGCATAGGAGTATTCAGTATGACAGGTCGCAAGCGATTCCTCCACCATTGATACCGAGCGGTTCTGCAAAGCGCAAAGCAGGGGGCAGAGTCACGAGCATGTTCGCCTTGCGATCGCAGTTTTCCGCGCTTTCGGTGCGCGCTGCCGCCACGGGCAATGCCGCCAGTCTTCTGATCAAGGCCGCTGGTGCATCGCGATTGCAATATTCCACCGCGACGACCGAAAGTGCCTCGGCTAGTGAAGACGCTACTGCGGCCTTCCTGGATGCCACGGCGCCGACGGAGTTCCGCACGGTCAAGACTATGAAGAAAGGTGTCCGCGCCAGCCCCCGCAAGCTTACCTATCTGGCACAGCAGGTCTGTTTATGAGGATATTCTAGGTTGAATATCCTTGCTCATTGTGCCTCTTCCGCTTTAGGTTCGCGGCCTGTCAGCGCCTGAAGCGCTTTTGCAGATGAAGTTCTCGCCTAAGCGCAAGGCCGAGATTATCAAGAAGACGTTGCAGAACGCAGTCAACTTGGCGGACATCAACTACCAGATCGAGCCCGAGAACCTGATGGTTGCGGAGTGTTTCGTGAACAAGGGCCAGTACCTGAAGCGTCTGCGAATCATGGGACGAGGTACGTCTTCTGCTTTTGTCCTGTCGACGTCTGCAATTGCTAATCTGTCTGCTGTGACCAGGCCGCTCGGGTATCATGCATCACCCGCATGTGCACGTGACTGTCGTTCTCCGTGAATTCGACCCTTCCAAGAAGCCTCTGAATCGCTTTCTGACCAAGAAGCAGGCTCGCGAGGCTGCTCTCGCTGAAAAGGACAACCAATAGACAGGCTAACCCATACAATACACACGTTGGCCAGTTGCACAATCCAGCCTCTGTGCAAATGCTATCTATCATTCAGATATGCATGCATGACAAGATAGAGATGCACTGTTGCCCTTTACTGTAATAAAAAAAAATACGTCGTACCTTACAGCGTTTGATACGGTACATGCCCTATGATTCATCATCGCCCGCAATCAGCCAATGAAAAGCCGCCACCTTAATGACAATGTCTACTTCCTTTCCTATTTTCTATTGTTTCGGCATTGTTTTCGTAAACCCTGCCGTCTGCAACATCCACTTACATCCCTTAAGCTGAGTATGCACCCAGCAGCCACCTCTTAACATCCATTTGAGGACATCCTCCAATATAACCATTTTTTCGGTTACGGAACTTTTGGAAAAAAGATCGATTCGAATCGTCTATCACGGTACTGACTGCTGTCTGTCTCGCAGTCCCATGTCCGATCCGTCCTCATTCAGGAGTTTCCCCGCAAGAGCGCAAGTAACCCACGAGACACAATGGCTGACTGGAAGTCCTTCTTCGGCGAGCAGGTACGCACCAAGGACGGGCTCAAGCCCACGGACGAGGTCTTCAACGGCAAGAAGGTCGTCGGCCTCTACTTCAGCGCCCACTGGTGCCCGCCGTGCCGCCAGTTCACGCCCTTCCTCGGCGCCGTCTACGAAGATATGATCGAGGAGCACCCGGAATTTGAGCTCGTGTACGTGTCTTCAGACCAGGGCTCGGCCCAGTACGAAGAGTACTTTGCGGAAATGCCCTTCAAGGCTGTGCCTTTCGAGAACCGCGCCGTTAAGGACGCGCTCTCGCGCAAGTACGGCGTGACCGGTATCCCCATGTTGATCTTCCTGAACGAGAAGGGCGAGGTCATCTCGACTGAAGGCCGCATGATCGTGGCGCAATCGCAAGGCGACATTGAGGCTGTCTGGACCAAGCTGACGCAGTAACTTGCCCCGTTGCGCATGCAATCAATGTATTTCTTTTGCCTGTCATCCCACCCTCTCGTCAGTGTCTCTTGCTAACTTACGAAGCTTACTTCTCCATGATCCGAAGCAAGTGTAGACGCGTATCGGGCGCGAAGGCCGCTTGAGTTCTCAACTGGATCCGACCTGCTTTCGACTTTGCGAAAGGTTCGTTCATGGCTGGAAACGCGATCTTTAGCTGTTCTGGTTCAGGGATTACAGCGTCAAGGTGCAACGGGTAGTTGGAAATGCTCGATCCCCCGCGGAGTGCGATGATACGCCGACATTTGCCAGAGACCGGATGTGGAAACACGCTGCGCAAGGCATCGCTGGTCTTGTAGAACTGGTCGCGCAGCCGCATGGGACGTTTCTTGAGCTGGAATGCGTGGGAGGCCTGGATCTTGGTGGATTCGCATGTCGCCTCCAAGATGCCGATGCGGCTCAAGTACTCATCGGGATCCAGCAGGTTCGTAATCGCATTATCTGTCTGTAGTAGCGTTGTCTTCATAACTGATGTGGTGATGCGAAGATTGGCGGCATAATGGGCCTTAAAGATCGTCTCAACAGCCACACGCAGCGCTAGAAGAACGAGAGGTAGGAACAGCGTGAGGCCCTTGTCCTCTTTCTCCCATCTTTGCTTGAGCCGGGTGAACAGCCGAATGGAAGCCACGTAAGCCGGTTCCTTCTCTGTCGATTGATCCCGCCGCTCGAATGCTCTACTAGTGGTGTCATTGATCCCAATTGCGGAAGAGAAGATATGGAGATTGAGGTATTGAGCTGTTGCCATGATGAGTTGCAGAACAGTTGAGTCCAATAGCGTTTCGTAGAGACCCTCCTTGTCTTTCGTGGAGCGCAAGCCCAGCGTTGCCAGCGGGAGAGCGGCATAGAACGACTTGAGCATTTGCTGGACAGCTTCAGGCTTGATATCTTGCTCATTTTCACGCTCAAGCCAGCTCTCCACACGTCGCATCGAGGCTTTACGGCCGCCAACTTGCCCCAGGATAGCGCTCGCTTCCAGGTTCTGCTGGTGGACCTGGTTCGAGGATTGATTGTCGTCGTGGTTTTTTATGCCGTACATTGTGAGCACATCGACCTTCTCCTTGGAGGCATGCTTGAAAGGCAGCAGGTACAGGCGCTTCATGTCATCAAAGGACATGCACAGCGATCCGTACTGATATGCCTTGGTAGTCGCCAGTCCAACAGTGTCGCGGTTTGCTAGTGTTCGGCTGTTGCTGCCTGCATGGCTACATTCAACCAGTCAACAATAAGAATGTAGCCATCTCTCAAGAGAGCTCTTACTAATGCGGATTTTCAATCGCTGCGGCATCAGTAGAACGATTCTCTGGCTTCGATGGGCGTGGGAACATGTCGATCGTGATCTGGTCTGTGATGGATCCGCGTGATCTCCATGCTGTGGTCAAGTGACAGTCTTCCAGCGGCAGGTGCTCAAGAACAAGTGCGACATTAGCTGGCGTCGCATTGGCGCCCATTCTGGCCAGGTACTTCATGGCGTATTCCTCTCGCACTGCATGCGTGAAGTTGGGCGGGAAGTTTGCTGGACGATCCTGTGGCTTTAGCGGGATCGTCATCTTTAAACGCTGTACCGCTGCGACGTCCTCGCTTCCTGGCGGCGGCATGGCATGCGCATCCTGCTGCACTTTGCTGCATGGACACCAGAGGATCAAGATCGAGGCAGTCAAGAGATACACAGTCCTTAAGCAGAAGAGCACGGCTTTGGACCTACCACGTGTGTCGCTTCATGCTCAAGTGGTCATGCACGTCTATTGAAGAGTCATAAATAGTTTATGTGCTCATTTTATCCAATCACATTTACTATTTTCCCAGTAAAGATACTTAATTGGCTATAACTACCAATACGCGATAATGATTGGCTGAAAGACGCATTCAAACGTTTAAAAAAGGGCGCACTTCCGTCCTCAGAAGAGAAGAATGGCCGGTGTGGACATGAGCAAGCAGTTGGACGAGCCGGCAGGCGAGCTGTTCCGGGGAATGCCGCCGCGTGTGGCTCGCGTGCGCGCGATCGAGGCCAATGCGCGGCTGTTGCGTCCCACAAAGGCATCGCTGGCGGCCGCTACGACCAAGCGGCTCACCGGCCAAGCGAAGGAGCGTGCCGAGATGCAGTCCATTGAAGGCCGGCGTCGTAAACTCTCGCGTGTGGCCAAGGCCAATGGCCGGCTGACGATCCCGACGTCCCCTAAGTTTCAGCGCGTGCCGGCCAAGACTGCCAAGAGCAAACTGCTGACCATGACGTCTCGAGAGCTCATGGAGATCGAGGCGATCCGCAACCGCGTGAAGAAAATGCGACGCAAGACGCAGAATTACCTGGAGAAAACCACACGAGCGCCCATACTTCCAGCCAAGACTTCTGCTGACAGCACCAGCTCATCGAGCTTTGAATCAGTAAGAGTTCCATGGGTTAATGCAGAAACGTTGACTGGGCTAGCTAACATATTCTACGACTACAGGCAGTGCGCTCGTCCGGAGTGCAGGGCATCCCGGCAGTACGACGAGCCAAGCTCACGACGCCCGTTGGGTTCGATCTCGAGACCAATAAGCGAGCAGAGGCCAAGCGCAAGAGCGTCAAGCAAGAGGCGGCTGCTCAGAGTCAAGCACTGCCTCAAAGCAAGAAGCAGCGTCGTCGGTGATAAGACAAAGCCTTCTGCCCGAACACTTAGTGCATGAAGCATTCTGCTGTGAATGCTGAGCTGTCTGCAAGGGCTCTGGGCGCATGTTTGTCCGTATTGACTAATATATATTCATGCTACCACATGTCTATCTGAACGGCCTTTCGTGATCGCTTGACGCAGATCCTGAGCTTCAAGGCAAGCGTAGCTGGGATGGCGAGACCATCGATCGTATGCGCTGCGCATGATGGCATTCACGTCTACAGAATGAGCAGGTGGTCATTAATCACGCCATCTGAACCCTACAGCATTGTTATGGTACTTTCCAGAGATGGGTACGTCTTGGCTCATGAGATAAATAGCCCACAAGCGTTCCAAGACACCAATCGTGAGGCGACTGGCGTCGTCGTAGCCCTGTGAGAGAGCAAAGCCCATAGTTGACTCTAGCAATCGATCGACGAGTCTCTTAATTGGCCATTGGATGCTGCTAGTACTGTGGTCTTGGTTCGCCAAGAGCAGGATCGTCTTGCAGGCACTGACAAAGAGCGCTTCATTGTGTGGGAAGCGATCGATCGTGTCAAGTAGTAGTGTTTGAAGGCCGTGGTGCAGCAGCTTGGCGCGGTTTTCTATTCAATTGAAGACGTCAGATGAGCGAATAGACTCATAAAAAGAGATTGAGCTTACTTGGCGTCTGACAGAGTTGATAGATCGCACGTAACGATTGCGATTGCATGGCTTCATTGTCTGCGAATTGACGCACCAGATCCAATACCTCGCTTTTCACTGAGAGCCGATATCGCGTCTCCTCCAGCCTCTTGAGTTGAGCCTCGTGGCTCTGCTTCACTTGAGCGATCTCGCTCTCAATGACCTGGGTCTGTTGCTGGCACCGCAGTACATCCTGCAGCTCTTCATTCTGAATCGCGCGCGAGCGTTCGATCTCAATCTGCATACGCTCAAGCTTTGGATCCTGCATTAGCGTCTCCATCTGCAGCCTTTGCATCGTGACTTTCGCACGTTCTATGCATGTAAGCAGGTCTTCTCGATACGCTCGTGTGACTTGGAACTCTTGCTGTTGGTCTGCGGCCTGAACGTCCAAGATGTCCGTTTGCGTGTTGAGCGACTGGGTTTGCGTGACGAGCGACTGTGTGTGCTCGATCAGTGCCGCATTGCTTTGCTGCAGCTTGAAGAGCGTATCCTGCAGAGGCGTGACGATCGTCGGATGGATCGTCTCGGTCCATGTGATGAGATCGGACGGCCGCACGCCTTTCTTGTCAGGCACGGACACTTGCGCACCAGCATTGACCAACAAGCGGATGGTTTTCTATGGATTAGATATGAGGAGGATGGAGGAGCGAAATCACATATGTGTGTACATATGCCGATCAAAGAATTAAGTCATGACCCCGTCGCTACAAAGCAGTAAGCCATATGTGGGTACGTACCAGATTCTTGCGCTCAATCGCGTGATGGAGCGGTGTCTTCCCATCCTACAGTTCCAAGGGTGCGCAAGATGAGATCGCTCCTCTATGTCCGTCAAGTAGAGGAGAGGAGAAGAGAAGGGCTTCCACCTCTGTTTCTTAAAGATGCTTAGATTCTGCTACGCTACCTTTTGGTACGACGTGTTAAGGTTGCAGCAGGAGTTCGTAAGAAGGAACTCAATCGTGTCCTGCGGGTGCAAACCACGCTTTTCTCAGATTCGTCAGAAAGCACTAGATTCACGTACGTACACGCAAACACAGACCTCTCGATTGTCCAAGACGGCCTGGTTAAGAACAGCATGAACAGTGGTCGGCTAGATTTCAAAAGAGCGCGTGCTGTGTTCAGTGACTGTTAAGATGATCGGATGTGCTCGCAAGTAATCCGTGCGAGTTCAGTACCGACACGCTCTCGTTCGTGAGAAACTCCAGCGCTTTAGTCCATTGTTTCTGGTAGCAATTGGACAACAATTTGCTGTAATGGTTGCCAAACACTTCTTCCCGCTTCATCGTTTGCTCTGCTTCTTCAGCGAGCCACGAGAAAAGGGAGCTAACCGACAAGCGAAGAAAGAAAAGGGTGGCGGTTTCCGTCCACTTATATTTAAAGATAAACAACACCAAACCGACCTGTTTAACGAGCTCGCTGACCTGAAGACAGCAACATACTAGCTTTTGTATGCTTGTGTACGGTTAACCATGTGTGCAGCGCTTCTTGTTCTTTTGGTTCACGGTTGTGCTCGGGTACAACAACAGTATGTACAGTATGTGCTGCTTTTTGATGACGTGCGGTGCTGCGGATCTTATCTCCTCATAGTGTTTTCTATTACATGCTGAATTCTAGCTCTGCTTGTCGTGTTGAGGCGCATCCCTTCAGTTCAGCACGGTACTGACCACATTCAGATCAGGCGGATACACTAACCGGCATGTGGCGGTGGACCATAAACAACACATTATCGTGACGGTTCACCCATACTACGGTACAGTACCGTAGTTGGCCAAAGGAATAGGCAACGGATTCCGTGGGTCAAGCGGCTCGGAAGTTGACAGCTGCAAGTGCACAGAAAATAGAGAGGAGCGGAGGCCAAGTCATTGTTATTGTCCAAACGGATCCACTTTTGCCATGACACATCTCCACAAGGATCCTATAGTCAGCACGAGAATGACTGCTCGGTGTGGACGAGGGTTGCTTACGCTCGATATGAAGCCGACTAACGCTGGGCAGTAATGGCCACTGCAGTGGTGTGTGAAGGGGATCTGCGCATTTGTGTGACGGGGATTTTGCCAGCAAGTGGCCAGCACAAAGGCTGGAGAACTCTGTGGCGTGCCTGGTCTATGTTCTCCTCCATGTACGCACTCTCTCTCTTTTGCCGGCCTTGTGCTTGCAGGCAGGTGAGTGCAGGAACGGCTGCAATGGGCTGCAATTGCAGCCCAGATGGGGATGGGCCAGTGTATCTCAGGAGGAGAGAGGAGGCACGAAGCCAAGAGGCCAAAACATGTGCTCTATGGAGGTTTGCCATTCCGAAATTTGCTCATTGCTAAGCAAATACACACCGTTTCCTGTTTGACAATGGACAACCTGCCGACGCTGCGAGTCACCATGCCGACGCTGGACTTCCCCACTCGGTCGCTCCCGCCATCCATCACACGCGGTATCTGGTCCGAGAAGGAGCACGAGCGGTTCCTCGACGCAATGAAGCGGTTCCCGAGTGGCCCGTGGCGCGCCATAGCGGCTTGTGTTGGCACACGATCAATCAAGCAAGTGCAAACACATGCGCAAAAGTACCAGCAGAAAATCCACCGACGGCAGCGCGGACTGCGCAAGCAAAAGAAGACCTGTACACGCCCTGACCACCGCGTGGATATCGGTGCAGGTGGATCCATCCACCGCATTAGCGGATCCGGTCCGATGTCGGCAAGTACTGGTGTATCTGTTACCACTTCGATTGCTTCTTTGGTCACAACGGAGCAGAGCTCGCCTCGTTCGCCAGCCGATCTTATCCGGTCGCCTGAGGGATCGACGAGCGACAAATCCAGTTCGCAGAACTCGATGGCCACCTGCGTCTCGGATATCGCCCAGAGCATGGAGTTAAAGCGCATGCTCGAGACACTTGAGCCATTGCCCTTCGACCCATCCGCTTCGTCTGGGTACTCCAGCCTGTTTGACGACATGCGATACAATCTTGAGCTGCAAGAAACCATTCAGCTGCTGCTGGCATGAGGTGTCCGTGCGCAACCGAACGAATAATTATAGCCTTTCTCTAATTGTCATATGTTCTCCTATATAGCCATTTTGAGTGACTGATGTCGCATAAAATGCTTGTGCTTGTAAGTTATATGCAAGGATGTGTAAGACATCCTTCGCCTGTGATGTTGAGGAGAACGCTTTGCAAAGTCAGCGCAATTTGCTGTCGTTGGGTGCTTCAACTGCACTTAGCGACAGACGCCACACCGCCAGATGGGAGCCTAGAGATCATAGCGCGAAGCGGCAGGGCTCATCGTTGTGTGAGATCTTTTCCAGACGAAGCAGAAAGGTAATTGTAGACGTGCAACACATTTCTTTATAGTAGTGAGCATACCTAAATGGACCTCTCTCTTTCTATAACTATCCTTTGATTGCCGCGCTTTGCCCCTTTTTGGCATGTTGAAGTGATTAATGGTTTTGGCCGCCAAAAATGGGCCACATTGGGGAGAGGAGAAGAGGAGGAGGAGAAAACGAGGACGGGCAAAAGGAGAAAAAGAGTGGACCACAAGGGATGAGACAACCAAAGGAGTTGTATCGCAGAACAAGGCATGAAATGCATGTTGTACCATCATTCTTTTTCTAAAATACGCGCACCTGAGTCTGGATGGGGTACTGTTGCTGCATTTTCTGACAGGATTGGGGGCACATGCCTTTGACGGCTGATGTGCTGGATGAGAAAGAGCTGACCAAATATGCAGGCGTAAGCAAACAAAAAGCGACTCTTTGGAGAAAAGACTTGATTTGTTTTCCTCATTGGGATGCGCGGAACAGAGTGGCGTGCTCTGAGTTTGCCCAGACACACAAATCCCTTGCACGTATACGGACCAGGCGTGTACCAATTCCCACCCAACCCACACATCTTCGTTCTACTCGTTCTTCGTCCTGTCTGTCTACGGTGGTCCAAAGGCACGCGAATGGATGAGGAAAGGCCTTTTGAACCAACAATCGCTAAGTATCTACTACGCATCTCTCTCCACATGAATTGCCTTTTATTATGTAGTCTTCAGGCCTGTTCGTTCCGCTTTCCTCTGGGCGTTAAATATTATTCATACATGACACTGTGCCACCTCTCTCAGGTCTGCTTGGTTTAATTATCCGAGTCGCACGAGGTGCTGCCGATGGATAGATACTCGATCAAGAAGTCCAATGATTCGCTCACACTTGGTACGTGCACTGGGTCCAGTTCGATATTGTCGTAGAGGTCGACCACCGGCAACACTGGCGGGCAGTCCTTTCCCAGGCAATCGAGCTGCAGTGGGTCCAATGGTTCGGTCTTGATGTCTGCCAGTACGCTGTCCCGGATCGTCTCGTGTTTTGCGTCGTCGGAGAACCCACTTGCACCTGGAGATGAAACCGACGATCGGGTCGAGGTTGATACTGCCAGCTTTTCGGTGGCGCTGTCTACGAGCTTGCACAGCTCCATGGTGTCTTCGTCAATTCGGTGTTCCGGGCGAACGAGCTTCTTCTTTGACTTGCGCAGGCCGCGCAATCGACGAGAGACTTTCTCCTGATACTTTTGCGCGTGGGTCTGCACCTGCCGCACAGATCGCGTCTCAATGTGGTCCGCGATGGCTTTCCACGGACCCTTTGGGTACAATTTCATGGCGTCCAGAAACCGATCGTGCTCTTCACGGGACCAGATCCCGCGCGAAACAGGCGAGGACGGCGCACTGGTGGACGAGGACGGCGAGCTAACTTTGGCCAACATGATTGGAAGCTTAAGCTATATTGCTGCAATTGATCGCGCAACGAAGACGGAATTGCACTCAAGCCTGTGTGGACTAGCGGCGCAAAATCTGGAATGAACGACCCATCGGTCCGCGTACGCTCTTCCTTCGATGGAGGAGAAGGACGAGGAGCAAAAGAGAGGAGCAAAGCAGGGAGATGGGCTGCCGCCGCGCACCTGGAGTTGTACCTATGTTGCACCAGCCTCCGCTGTAGAATCGCTTCTTTAGGGGGAAATCAAATCGCGTCTAATGGAGAAAGGGCGCAAACCAGGCAGCGCATAAAACAGCCTAATCAGGGCATACGAAATGAGCCAATCAGATCTCTGTGCCAACCCAGAGGCCACAAGCTTGACCAATACTGACCACATATCTCCCGATTGGTGTATTTTACGAGATGGGCGGTTGCTCCGTATTTTTGCAAAGCCGGGACATTATATGCAAGTCAGAGACACTATTGAGCCTGAAGCATTGAAAAAACACACATCGGCGATTGCAGACTTACTCACGTTAGCGTAAAGAAATCGGGAACAAAAGCCGATACTTTTCATTTTTGGTGCCGTTGGTATTTTTTCTATAAAGAAAAGACAAGAATTTATAATTAAGACCGCACAAAGCGAATAAGCAAATTCAAATTTTACAGTATCCTCGTGTTGGTTGCGTCGACCTCAAGCAAATGCAGTTGTTCCGTTCGTCCTACTCTAGCAAAAAGGTCCATCTATCCTTTGCAGAAGAATCGGGAACGGTTGTGATCGGATGAGGCAGCAAGTTGTATCGTTGTGTACATTCAGGTGGAGAAGGTTGTCGTTTTTATTTGCTGCAAAGACTCACAATGTGTTGAGTGATAATGAACCGTCTCTGGTTTGCCTTTTTACCTTTCCGTGCTAAATTTATACGAATAAATCCGCTTCAAGATCTTTTTCAGTGACTCTAGCTTTGGGCGAAAGAGCAGCGAAGTGGCTGCCTTCACGCTGCATCCCGCGAATTGTATGCTTTAGACACTATGATTTACTCGTCGGGGTTCCATAAAAGCTTGTGTGCGTAACTATTTTTTGAAACATTACAGTAACGCTCCGATTTGCTTGCAGATGTGCCATCAAGTTCGATTATGATCCACGGTACGTGCCAAGGTCATCACTTTCTGTCGCGCTGCTTTTCGGCAAGGAGTATAAGTAACGGGACTTTTCTTTTGCTTGCATGCAAATGCATTTATCTTGCGGATGATTGGTATAGATTCCCAATATGCATTTTGTCGTATCTCGAAGCTCTGTACACATTCTCTTGGCGTTAGAATAATATGTACACTAGTTCTATCTTCATTTCCCTTCACAGTCAAGTATTCTTCTGAAGCCATTCAAAAATTGAGCTGAAATTTTGCCTGGAGTTGCAATCCAGAGGTTTTCAACCCAAGGCGCTTGGCAGAAACTGATCTGCTAAGACAAATCGCTCTCACTGGGTTCGAACTGGTGTCAAACCTTGAGATTACGGAATTGGCCCAACTTCATCACAAGACGAGCTGAGCTGTCGCAATCTCTTATCGGCCAAGCGTCTCGTAACGCTGCAATAGATTTGAGAGCTGGGATCGCTGCAATCAATCCAGCAGCACACAGCTGATGCCGCGAGTTCGCGTATATCATTTGGTTCGCCCATCGGTATACAATTCTGGGAAGATGTGTGCGTAGGCTCCATTCGCTGTTTACTGTACTGCATCTTGGTGTCTCACGACCATGTGCGACTACAGAAGCGATAGTAATCCGTGCATGATTAGTCCTTCCAAGTGGATTTTCTTGCTTGCTTTGCCTGCAAGCCGAAAATGCACGTGCATTCAAAACTGCTGGTTTCTGATCGTACATTCGATTCCACGGCCCAAACACGCTTTCAAACGGTCTTGTGCGCAGTGCAAATATTCACTGTACTGTCGGTGCTGGAAAAACGCGACCGTGTAATTCGAACGCCAAAGAGGAACGACAGCAGCGTCTACTTCTCTGCGACTTGCCTGGGCTAATGCTTGCAGTTTGGATTATGAGATCTCGTAATAGGACAAAAACAAGGCAAAACGATTCGAGTACAATTCCGCTCACGGTGATGTCCGCTCCTGCTTGCTATTATAACTGCGAGCGCCAGCAGAGCATCATGCAGTGCAGCACCATACCGTACATACTGTGTAGAATGGTGGCGTTGTTGGAATGACGAGGCGATCGCATCAAAGACATTCGCCAAGCTTTCCCATCCGCCCTGCCAGCGAGGTGGTGCCCCGCAGCAGCTTGAATCTCGAGAGGCGGCTGTAATGAGATGTACCACTGGTGCGAGAGCAACATCAAAACAGCTTGCATGATGCGTTTTGGATGACGTTTCGCAGCTCTCTTGAGACCATGGAAGCAGGGAAGGCGTAATCAGGGGGGTCAAACTTGGTTGGGTGATAACTTCCGGCTTCAGAGTGCTTCGCAGCGTAAGAAAAGGCACCAAATACACTGTACACTTAGAGAGATTGCATCGAGTCTTCGTCTTAGGCACTCATCAACGATGCAACGGACACAAGCCACGTGTACGCGGGTATGAGAACAGACATTCTCGATAGAAACACACATTAATCGATGCCATTACCAAGACAGGTGAACAGAGACTCTCCTGCTTCAGTTTTGCTTGGAACGACTTGGGAAACAAACCAACAATAAAACGATACCGCACTGCTCGAAATAAGCGCTTGGCTGCTACACTCTTTTCACGAATCCCCAAGTCTTGTCGCATCTTCTCCCTACGGTGGACCGTTTGCTGCAACCGTTGATCTTCCACATACGCATTAGGTTGCATCCTGGGTGATGTTCGCTGGTATACATTGCGCGACTTTTTCCACTACAGAGCAGCTACAGAAGGTGATACTCAATCTGTTGCAGAGAGGAAGTGCATTCGTTAGGAAAAGCTGCACTCCTATAATGTCCACAATAATAGCAGCGATGCTTACCTCGTTTGACTCGCGTTGCGAGGCAATCTTGGGCACCTGGAATGTGCGAAGGAACCAGCGAGGCCCAACAGCGCTCATGCTCACTTGCTTGTGCTTGAGCACCGTGAGTTCGTACCAAATCAAATGCTGGCATGGCAGGTGGTAGAGCGTATAAAAATCACAGTCGCAACGACTGCAATCGCGCAAGATCGTATTCTTCACCTTGCTGATCTTGTCTGTCCATAAAATGCCAGCAACGTCCGCCTCGTGGGCTGCGTGGTGATGATGATTCAGGGCATGCCCATGCGTTTGGTGGATAACGTTGTGGTGTACATGATGATGATGTTGATCACTGGGAGACTTAGCAACAGAACGGCGCTTCATGACAGACATTGAGCCTCCGCTGCTGATTGACGAATTCATCATCGTCAATTGCGAGCTGACAAGGCTGACCGCAAAACTGCTGAGGCAATTGACAAGAAAATGCAGTAACGGATCACTGCTAAATTCCGACGTCGGCTTGGTCATCTCCAGGATCAGCATTTTCGCGGTCCATTCATCTTCAATAAACTTGATCACCATCAGGACCTCCGAAATGCACTTAGCGATCGGTCCACTGCGCTGGAGTTCACCATCATCATCAATTGAGCCGGTGATACTAGCGGCGCCACCACTATTGCGCTCAAATGCAGCCTTCAATGGATTCCAGAAAGATTCGAGACCCTTCGTGAAAAACAGAGAGAATTCGAGTACTTGCACACGTGCGTACGATGCCCAAAGGCTTCTGTAGGGCTCCCAATGCTGGTCAATATGCATGAGCAGAGGGCTGTCAAGTCGGTGCTCGAGAACTTGCTGCAGCATGGCCTTGCAACTCAGATAGTGCTGCTCAGTAGGTGCGAATATCATTTGCTTGAGCAACTCACGAACATGCTCCTGGAGTTGCACGGTTGGCACCTCAAACTCTGGTTGCATCACAAGAGACGAGAGGAACTTGATCACGTAAAACTGACACAGTAGAACGCGCGCATGCATGAATTCTTCGTTCACAACGTTCACGACATCTGGAAGCAGCTTGTCCATAACAATGACCTTCATGTCAACCCATTTCGGATGCGTGCGCTTGAAATCACGACAAATACGACGCAATAGAGAGGTCGTCGTACTGAGAGACTGCGCTACAAAGACCGGTTTGGCGTTGCCCAAAGCATCCATGGTCAGAAATCCATGCAACTGCACGCTCTCAATACCAGGCAACTGGCAGATGGTGACTTCCAACAGGCAAAGCTCTGAGAAAACTTGGAAATGCTCGCGCATGGCCTTGCTTGAAATGCAAATCGCCTCATTAAAGCCTTCATCGTCCGAGAGAATACTCACATGGTTCTCGACATGCGTGTCAACAAACTGTTGGAGCACAGACTCGACACGAACACTCGGGTCGGTCTGGATCAGCGTGGTGTTGTTCTTGATCGTGTCTTCCCGTTTCTTGAGGCGTGCATAAAGGTTATGCATGTCTTTCATGGTACACACTTTGCCCGTGAGCGTTTCTATGTGCTGCCTCGCGACGCGCTTGTTGGAGCCAATGCGTCGCAGCAGCTCAGCTTCATGCGTCAAGTACGGATGCTCGATGATCGACGCACGGTTCTGCGAGTAGTTCCGCCACTGTTCAAGGCTCACCGGATGGTCATCATGCTCCAGATGCTGCCACGAACACAACGAATCTTAGCTCTTCTACCAAGAGGGGAACATGCAAGCAGAGACCAACTGCCTAATTGGGTTCGCTTCTCCTTGTTCTCGTACCTGTCCCGTGATCATAATGCACAGCACTTGCGTGTTATTGATCACATCGCACACCACTGACGCCGTGAACCGCGCGCGGCAGTTGGTGAAGCGCACTTTTTGCCGCGGCCGTGCGCCGCTCGAGCGCGAAATGCGGCGGTAGCCGTGTGTGCACACGTACACCTGCATACACGGAGGATGATACACAAGTATTTTGCATAGAATGACGCGGCGCGCTCACCTTTCGATCATAGACCCAGGACGCCGGGACCTGCAGTTTGCGGCGCTTGTTGGCGGTCTCGACCTTGACCGTGTTGCGGCACACGTACATGGTGTGGGTCTTCTCGCCATGGGCCTTGCGCGCCACATCGAAGGCCTCCCACGACGAGAACCGCCCTTCAAAGGGCACGACATCCTGCACTTTGTAGCGGTCCATCTGCGATTGCCGTGCTGGGCCGCCACCAAGGTGTTCTCTTGGATTCCAGGTGACCAGTACGGATTGTTCATTGGCTGAAAACACAAAATGCGAGAATACGTCGTTTTCAACCAATCAATGAGCAGAAAAGTACGCCATTTCTTGGAATCCATGCTTCGCAAGCACGTCGATGCGAACAGCAATGGCAACGAGCATGTTCTGACGCTGCGGGAGAGGTCTGAATCGATATCTACGGAAGAGCAAGAGATACAAGACGATAGTCTAGGACAAGAGCTTTGCACTCGTGCTTTTGATTCATGGAAAGAATTGATACTGAGGCGAAAAGAGCGCAAAAAGGTGAGATTTTAAACTCGTTGGGCTGTTGTATCATCATGTTGATTTGGACCGTTCAAAGCTGATACATTTTCATGTATGCTAGCAGCAAGTAGAGCAAGCGTGCGTCTTTGGAGCAATGTTTCGTCAGCGTTTGTATTGGTTGCGCTGGCGTGAATATACTTCTAGACGGAGGCTTGAGCGTGGTACGACAGTCATAGCGCAATTTCAAACACAAGGCGACAAGCACCAGATACTCCCTTTGGATACGTCAGAGAAGGGCAAGAAGCTCTTGAAAGTAGTTGTTTTTATCTACAGATCCAAAGCTTTCCAGGTAAGCAATAAGGCTTCACAATCAATGCGAGCTCACTGCTGCAGAAAATTTACGATTTCTTGCGTTGATGTTATCAGCAATGGAGATCGATTGGACGATTAATGCGGACGGCAACTGAATCCAAGCTCGAAATCCAGTCCAAGATGGCTCGATTTCAGTGCTGGAGATCACTTCGTAGATGGAAAGCGCATGCGAAGATGATCAAACAGCAATCTCTGCTTCGTCAGCGAGCATATTTTTTTCTGTATTACCAATTGATGAAGAAATCGATCCTCCGACTGCGCAAATATGCGAGCTTGAAGCAAAATGATTGCAAGAACATGAATGTGATTGATTCGGCTAGACGTAATGCGCTTCTTCGCTTTGCGCTGACACTTTGGTCCCAGAAGCGATCCAAGCGGTGGGTTCTGCGTGAATGGCGAACTGAAAGTTTGAGAAAACAGTCTGGTTCAACCAAATACAACAAAACTATCGAACGTATATCGAGCAAGTATCGTTCCAATCTCCTTTATAAATTATTCCAACTGTGGCGGCGGCATTTTCTGGGGAGAAAAATCCATCGTGCTATCTTAAATGTTTTGGATAAGTATCAATTAAATCTGGTCCAGTTGGCGTGGAAACAGTGGAAAGATCAAATGGCACGCATGGTTGATATTGAGCAAGTGATGCAAAATCGCAGGATGCGGTTATTGCAACAATCATGGAAGGGATGGAAAATACAGACTGCATCGAAGCAAAAGAGAGAAAATGATCGACGCCGTGCAGTTCGATTTTATTATTTGAGTCTTCTGAAAAATGGATTCAATGCATTTCAGAAAACTATCGAGAGACGGAGTCGTCTTCTTGATTTAGCTTCAAAGAAACGATATGAACGTGAGAAACGATCGCTTACACAATCATTTCGTTCGTGGAAGAGCTTTACGAATGCTCAGAAAGATACTGCCCGCAAGAAATGGATTGCAGTGGATCATTACGAATTACAACTTGTCAATAAGGTTTGGTCGCGTGGATTTTGTCGCGCTCTGGAACAAACGCGCGCAATCGCTTGTAAACTGGATAAAATGCGTGTGCTTTCGCAAAATCGGTTACAAGCAGAAATGTTTGCGCATTGGAAGGAGATTTACATATTTGAACGTAATCGAATCCAGCTTTTAGAAGTAAAACTGGTCAAACATTTGCAGCAAAAGCAGCTTGCTTCCAAGCAGCAGATATTCGTTGCTTGGGCTGAGTATAGGCATGAAAGATTTGCTAAGCGAGTCATTACCGCCCAAATTTACGGTCAATGGCAACTAAAATTGCTGCAGAATGTTTTTACCAAGTGGCAAACCGGTATAGCTGCAGCTAAGTGGCAGCAAATTTTGAATGAGCGCGCAAACAGACATTACGCGAAAAACCTAACCAAGAAAGCTTTTGCTCGCTGGATAGTCAAGAACGCGCAAATGCAAGACTATTGGGAACAAACTAAATCAGCTTTGATTCATTGGAAGTTGACTCTAGAACGCAAGATGTTCGTGCGATTAAAACTGTATGCTACAAGCAAAAATCGTCAACGAAAGCGTATGCACGGTGCATTTGAATTTCGTCAAGATTTTTTTCTTCGTGAAGGTTTGAGACATTGGATCACAGCAGCAACCCACTTACACCAACAACGAGAAACTCGTTTAGGTAACGCCCAAGCCGTTAAAACCTCGCGAATATGGTGTAAAGTGGCTGCTATTGCTCGTCATTGGTATCATCTTACGTTGAAAAGAAAACTTCAGACTCCTCAAACACCAGCTGTACAACGTAAAGGTTCTACGACGCTTTTGCCTGAATCACTTCATGATCACGAGGGTTGGTTAGTTCAACGGAGAGCACAATTGCATTCACCCGCTATATTTGGCCATGAAAATGTGAAGAATGTACGCGTAAAGCATTCGAACCTTTCTGAATTTGTAATGTTGCCCCGAACTCGCCCACAACCACGTCGACCTGTAGATCTTCTTTTTGCAGGAGCCGAGTGCCTGACAGTGCAAAACATTGAAAATGATTCGAGTACGGCGATGTTCGATTTGAGGTCAAAATATGGGTTTCAGTTTGAAGTCGGAGTGCCTTCGGCATTTCCGGTATCAAAAGACTCGCTTCATAAGCGTAATCAATTCATGGTCGATCAAAAGGAAACTTACGTGGCTGCCCCTCCGATTCTTCCTCCATCCGAACCATCAATGGAAGGGATTGATGATTTGGAACAGCAATTGTTGCGCTGGAAGACATGGAAAACGGATTGGAAAATGTTTCAAGCGACAATTGAATCTGCTCGAGCTGATTTAGAGGAAGCTATGATGAATCGGTATGTATTTCCCCTTGTATCATGTTTTTGGCTAACGTTACACCGAGTTTGCTCACTTCGTAATATTCTTCAGAAATGCTACCAAAGAAACGATTTATGCGATGCGCGTTAACTTAGATGCGCTCAAAAAACGAGACCTCAGTTTACGTCAACAATGGCTGGAATCCAAACCGAAAATACGAGTGCTAGCTCAGCAAATTCAACATTTGAGGGCGTCCATAGCAGCTTAGTAACGAAAGATCAGCGCAAGGCATCTTCATATTCACAGATGAGCTGGTTGCAGTTTTCAAAAGCAGTATGGAACGCTTCGTCTTCAAGGCCGTGCTGCTTATACCAGTGCGTGTACGCGTTAGCCCGAAATTGTGCTTGAGCTCGCTGTAGAACATGATGAACGCTTGGAACAACATGACCAGTATTCACGCATACTGTCACGGAAAGTTTACCGCCCTGAGATGCAAATGGGAGCTCCGAGGAGTATTGAGCGCAAAGAGACCCTGTATTCCACCCCACTCGTGGAAATGAAGTATCCACAGCTGCAGCAAGCTTGCGAGCTGTTACTAGGCCCGAATCAATGGAATTTTGGACTCCGCGAATTATTGCCCACGACGCAATAGTTACGTGTGACGATGATGATGGCCGTCGAAATGCTTGAAGTGTTTGTCGTGTAAGTTTAGTCTGCATCGAATCCGATTCGTCTTGATCGCCAATGGCTGGCCAAACAGTACTCATCTTTAAGGCGTGCGGAATTGGATTACGCGCACCAGAATTTGCCGTTTTGCTCAAGATTCGGTCTTGTAAAATCCCAGTGCGCAAGTCGACGAATTTTATGGAAGGCATTGGACAGGCTTCCTGAATAAATGCTCCAAAATCAAACGGCCGAGCTACCGCCGAAGATGCCTTCGATCTCACAGGAACTACTGGAAAAAGCAGTCCAGCTAGATCTGCAGCAGTGATTTGATTTAGTTCAGCCAGTGAAATTCGGGGCTTCGATGATGGTGGTGTTGATGGTGATGTTTGTGCGGCGTTCCAATAACCTGCGGTGCGAAGCAGGTCATCGTTATCTTTGAAGATGACACAATCAGCGTATTGCTGAAGATGGCTGAACGTAAATGCAGCATTATAGTTTTGCAATGGCGTATCTCCACATTGGAAAGACGGCGCTATGGACAACGTAACTAGGTAGCTCTTGGCGTACGTATCACGAATGCATTCCATCACGCGGCAGCCCAAGCCGGCGCCTGTGCCTCCACCCATTGAGTGCGTGAGCACAACGCCCTGGTAACAGTCCACGCCTTCGATCTCTTTCTGAAGCGAGTCCATGACTAGCTCTATCAGCTCACGTTTGTCTTCGTTCTCGTAAACGTTCACCACAGAAGTGTTCGAAGGCAGCACATTTCGGTGGTATTGCTGGAAATTATAGCCCATCGCCCAATTGTTGCCTCGTCCAGCATGCTCCGCGTGGACATGCGCAGGCAAAACCCCTGCGCTTGAACTTCCGTCTTGTGTCCATATCGATTGGACGACTTTGGGCTCGGAGTCTACGACGATACAACGAGCCTTGGGCTGCACTCGTGGATTCACTGCTGTCGAGCTGGCGCAGGAATGAAAGAATTGTTGCTGCTGCCACGCGCTTGGTCTAGGAGCTTCGCCTCGCTGGCGGGCTGAAGCAGAACGCTTACGTGTCGCTGTCTCGGCACGTGCAATTGGTGGACCGTATTCGTCGTGCGCCAGCCGCCAATACGCTCCGCCCACTTGGTTCCCGCATTGGCCGATATGAACGAACACGCTCATTCCCATCCAGTTGTACGTAATGTACCACCGCTGCGGTACACGTCCATGAGACAAATCGGGTCATGCAAAAATAGCTGCCGTTTTTCTTTGCCATTGGAATCAATTTAGAGTCAAGAGACTCTGGTTGAGAACCTTGGAAAAGTATGCGATACCTTCCCAACGTGTGGTCTGATCAAATTTTTGTCGAGTAGCGGGTTCCTCTCATATGGCCGATGCAACAAGCGAGCAGGATACGAGCCGTGACAAACCTCAGGAAGCGGCCACGATCGATCCGATCGACGTAGTTGAAGATGCTGCCAGAGCTGTTGGTGCAGAACTCGCTGTCGTACAGGAAAACTGTGATGGGTTATCGAAGGTGCCAACGATTTTGATTCGACGGATGTCAGCGGGGGCCTCATCTGTGCCGTCTTCTACGCAAGACTCGTTCCACATCACGCGCGGGATGAGTGGCCGGTCCATTATCAGTGACCTTGCAAGACGGGGATCAGACGCACCGCGGTTTGAGGCATTGCGAGGCTCCTGGCGGTACGGCCAACCGGTCTTTGCTCGATACAAGAAGACTCCATGTTTTTACTCGGGCAACATTGCGACGTATCTTGGTGCTGGATTGTTCATGGTGATCTTTGACGACGGGACGTTGAATTACCGCGTCAAGAGAGAAGATATTGTCGTGCTCGAGGAGCATCGAGACAGTGTCGAAGAAGATATCGACGCACTCGTGAGCTCAGTCGATGAGTCAACTGATCAAATTTTACTCAAAGCAAGGTCTTCTCCGTCTTACGAAGCCATGAGTCGTCTACGAGATAACCACCCCCAAGCTACAGATACGTGGATGCAAACCATGGTGGATTTCTCGATGACTCCGCCGCGATATGTTACCATTCGTGAAGAACGAGCCAACGTTGTGCTTGTTCCTGACGAGACAATTGCCATGAAGCATTTAGAATGTGGGGTTGCGTATGATGACGATTCGACACAAGTGAGCGATTCGGACGATTCAAGTGAAGAAGACATGACCATGACTCCATGGCAGCAGATGACTCAGACTTTTGGAATGGGCAAGATACGCCCTCGCGCGCAAAGACGGTCAAGTTCGTCGTCGATCTCGGAGAGGCAGCAACATATCCCTCAAATGCTTCCATCGCCCAAGGGCTTCAAGGCAACAATCACTGAGTACTTGTCTCGCAAGACGAGGAAAGTGCAACCTGCCGCAGTCGGATCAAATGTGGCCACACTGGAGCAAATTCGCCTAATGGAAGGCAAACTGATGAATCTGCGGGCCCAGCAATCCAAAGAACCTCTCAATAGCACTCGAGTAGTGTACGAACGTGCAAGCGATGGCATTCGCGCGTACGGTACGGTCAATAATCGTCTTGAGAATGGAGCCAAGTTCGAGATCATCGCTGAAGAAGATCAAATGCTCACAGTCAAAGTGCTTCCAGCATCCGAGATCGATTTTCTCCCGTCTATAAAAGAGCTAGAGCAGCAAACGGCCGATCTCAAACGACAGATCAAGGCGCTGTATGCAGGATGCAAAGTCCAAGTGAATCTGTATCCAGGAAGTCGCTTTTCGGGCCAGGGCGTTATCACACTCGCGAACGAGCTTCAGACAATGTACACGGTTCTGCTTCGAAATCGAATTCGATTGGTGAATGTGCCTTCAGATAAGATCACACCGGTCCAAACGAAGAAGAAGCAGGCTGTCTACATTACGGAAGATCAGTTTCTCATCTGTGCCAACAAGGCATGCGTGTTTATTGGCGACCAGATTTTTGTTCGGTGTGAGAGTGACGACGAAGGTGTGATGGAAGACAAGCTCGGTATATTGAACGGTGTGTACTCCAACTGCACAGCGGCCGTGGATTTTGCAGATGGATCTACCGGATACGAGATTCCTCCTCACTTGATCCAGAAACGCAAGCGCGCACATAACTCGGCTGGTGTCGATGTCATGTCGCTCAAGAATGCCGTGCTCATGCAGGTTGCTGGATCAGTGGCCGAGTTGGAACAGCTTGAAGTCGGCTATCAGGTAAAGGCAGACCACCCAAGCAAGGTGTCAGTTGAAAGTTGCGTGATCATCAAGAAGCACGAATCAAGTGCCTGCGATCTTCGCTTCTCAGATGGCACCATTGCGTTCGAAGTGTATCCATCGCAGATGATTGTGGATCGCGGTGGCACCAACTCAAAACGGCACCAGAGTGTTTTGGAGTTTTTAAGCGACACTTACGTGCTCGGGTGGAGCTCGCGTTTCGGAAGGTACTGTTCTGCTAGAATAGTCACCAAGAGCTCGGAAGGCGTCTCCGCTATGTATACGCTGGTATTTGACTATGGAGAGCAGAAGCAAAATGTACCAGCAGACAAGATCGCTCTGTTGGACGATGCAGACGCGCTGTCGCCAACTCAGAAACTCACAAACTACAGCATTGACACGATCGGCTTTGAGCTTCGGCCTGTGATCTTCACTGTTGGCGAGGCCGTCATGGCTCGTATCCACGGGAGCGTACAATATTTTTACGGATGGGTCGAAGGTGTGCTGGAGAAAGAACGAATGTGCGTCGTGCAGTTCGATTCGTCAGAGCGCGACAAGCTCGTGCCGTTTTCCTCCATGTTCTCGGTCGATGTTCGCAATCGATTCCAGTCGGTTAGCAACAAGATGGATACATCCTCTGGAACTGCTGATTCCGATCGCGGTGCTGTCACTGAAGATACATCGGCTAGTCCGGCGTTTCTGGATCGACGAAGGCGTCACAGCTCTGGCTCCATGGGCAGCATGATCATGTCTGTCGCTGGGAGCATATTTCGGGCGCGTAAACACGCCGAGCGCGACGAACGACGGGGATCGCGTCTGGTGACCGAAATGGGCGCTCATTTGCAGCACTTGGTGAATGCCGAGCAGTAAAAACCCTCGCTAGGAATTGAAGGCGACCTAATAGAGTATTACAATGCAAAATGCCAAGCAAAGAGGCGATATATATATTATGCACGCGAGCGCGATTCTTCTTTGCACGTTTCGTACCGACGTCACTTGTTACGAGTACTCACTTTGCGGACAAGACGAGTGAGATAATTAAAATACCGATGATGAGCGCGAAGCCGCCGTAGCACATGAACTTGGTACGTCCGCAGTAGCAGTACTTGGCCTTTTTGTCGGCCTGGCGCACCTCCTTGAGCGCCTTGTCGACGTTGTCGCGCGCGTCCTGAGTGTTGTCCACGATCTCCACTTGTCCATCACAACAGTTGTGAGTGCCTTTCTTTCCATAGAAGACAGCCATCATCCGGTGGATGATGTAGAAGCCAGACGTACCGATGACTTCGCCCTGGTCCTCGATCAGCCCATCGATCTCTTTGAACGCCGCGTTGACCTCGCGCAGCTGATGGTTAATGTGGATGATGTCCTCTTCTCTTCGTGCCAAATCTGTGCCATCGCCATCAGTGAGTCAAGAGCTCACACCAGATCCAGTGTTAGTTACATCGTACCATCTTCGTCGTACATGACAATGTTGGCCTGCGCGTAGATCTGGTCTTCGTCGTAGTTGGTGAAGTTCATGCCGTTGTTGCTGTTGTTGTTGTTGTTAATGGGCTTGTTCATGTCATTGCTGCTCCGGAATGACGTGGACGAACGGCGGATAAGCTCCACGGCGTTTTTCTCCGACTCGACGAGCCGCTTGCAGGTCTCCTCGAAGCTGCGCAACTGGTTCTTGAAATCGGTCGAGAGCTTGTTCACCTGGGTCTTGCGCGAGCGCGCCTGTGGACCGGCGCAGGCCTGAGCCAGGTCCTTGAGCCGGCGTTGGATCTTGGTCACGATCTTGTTGCCCTTATCGACCAGCTCGTTGAGCTGCTTGTGGTTGGCACGCGAGTCCTGCGGTGTGCCGAACAGCGACATCTTCTGCGCGATGGACCGCGTGAGCTGGTTAAAGCCCGCGATGCCCTTGGAAGTCTCCTGCACCAGCTTGGCATAGTGCTCGTCCGAGAACGAGTCGCGCGGCGAGTCCGCGGCCGAGTACCCGCCGGCCATGGCGCTTGACTGTCTAATGCTGAAGTGGTCGGCGGTACTGTCCCCGGCCCAACAGCGAGCAGAGAGCCAGGACTAAAACCAGATTGTTCGACTGTGGTGTGGCCAACATTAATTTATACAAAATGTTAATGTGGTCGACATTGATGTTGGTTGTTGTGTAAACGATGAGCGTGCATAAACTCGCTCTTCGTCGACCGCAGCTCGCAGAAGCAGGACGCATCATTGGGAACGTAATGCGCGACCGGGCTACACGCTGTCCGTACGAACCGTGACATCCAGTCTACAGTATCAATCGCTCGTTGTGGGTGACAGAAGAGAGAACGCACCATCGCATAAAAGAACCCAAAAGGACAAAACTTCTCGAATATGACCATCCCCCTCATCCGACAACCCGATCTTCCCCCCAGCTCGTAATGCAGTTGCCACATGAGAGGAACTGTAAGTTCAAAAACCTCACACTGGGCTGGTAATAAAACCACCGGGGTTGTAAAAAACCTCGGCTCCCTTCCTGAACGCCCGTTTTGCCTTGGGGCTTCTTTCCCCCCTCTCCTCAGAAAGCAAAACTCTCTCAGCGGCGCGAAAGACTCTTCCCCAAGAGCTACTCACGAACAGAAGACATGGCGCTCAAGCGAATCAACAAAGAGCTGCAGGACCTGGGTCGCGACCCGCCAGCCAACTGCAGTGCCGGCCCCGTCGGCGACGATCTGTTCCACTGGCAGGCGACCATCATGGGCCCCGAAGACAGCCCCTACGCCGGCGGCGTGTACTTTTTGAACATCTACTTCCCGGCCGACTACCCGTTCAAGCCGCCTAAGGTCAACTTCACGACGCGAATCTACCACTGCAACATTAATGCCAACGGTGGTATCTGCCTAGATATTCTGAAAGATCAGTGGAGTCCCGCGCTCACGATCTCCAAGGTGCTGCTGTCGATCTGCTCGCTGCTTACGGACGCCAACCCGGACGATCCGCTTGTGCCAGAGATCGCGCAAGTCTATAGAACAGATCGTGCGCGCCATGACGCGACTGCGCGCGAATGGACTGCCAAGTACGCGACCTAGACGTCTGCCACGATTTCGAGTCGGTACGACGACGAAACGAAAGCTGGATCTGCAGCCCGAACGCCCCAGGAGATCAAGAGAGACGAAGAAGATGACCAAGCAAACGGCCCAAGACTGCGTGGAGATCTAGCAGAGTTACTCGCGTTTTGATTTGAAAAAGGCGAATTTGAGACAGCATTTGGTGAATTTCGTTTGCCTTGTCTTGTCTGTTATCTTGATCGCTCATTGTGGCAGCTGCAGCAAGAACGTGTCATGTGGGTATCTGTCTGATTGTCCGCACTGTGTTGCGTCTGTACTGATTGCGTTTCTTTGTTCCACAGACGTGTCAAGTGGGATTGATTTGAGTCATCTCACTGCATCTACGATCTCCTCATTTGACCTCGAGCGCTCAGACAGAGCTCCAAGCTCAACCCATGAACGCCATATTTTCATGGTCCATCTCAGGTTGCTGTAGATCTTTTTCCCCGTCATTCAGTAGGAGCAAAAAAAACGCATGCGTTATTTAACCTAAAACAACCACGCGTTTGATTGCAAATTGAAGACGTTCGTACCGGTGCAGTACCGGTACAGGACTTTTTTTTATGGTTTTCTGCGCCCAATGACAAGTGCATCACGGAAAGAGACTTTATTCCTGCATGCGCGTCATCCTCATCCGGCGCCTGCCATGACGGACGCTGTGCACCTATGCGATTGGTGCAATGAAAGCGCTTGGGTCCTGCGCTGCGCCATGTGCGACCCGCGAAGCCTCAAGAGTCTCTGTAGAAGCTGTGCAGCGCTCTGGCACGCTCGCGGGTTCAGCCAGGAGCACCGATTGAAAGACCGACGTGGACGAGTGCAGTCCTATCTAAAGTGGCAAGAGCAACAGACAGAGCCGGGCGGCAACACACCAATATCTCCTCCTTTGCAGCTCAGTGCTGAGGTCGATATCCCAGCCGCAGCACCAACCACAGCAGAGGATACCGCAAGTGCTGCGCGTCCAGAAGCGCGGTCGAGTTCGGCAGGAAGCGCCTTGGAGTTCGGCTCTTCGCCGTTGAACGCGTTCTTGAATACCATTGATGGCTCAACGCTAGAGCAGTCAATCGCTGAAGGCATTGCTTCTCAAGACAGTACCACAACTGATAAAGGCAGCGCAGAGCCGCCGCCCAGCGCGCCTGAATCTTCTACAGAGGTGGAGATGGAACAGCCGATGGCTGAGACTACGGAAGCGACAGAGGACCATACAGCAGAATCCAGTGAACCAGCTCAGGACTCAAGAGAAGACGATGATGCTGAACCCATGCAGGACACTGGAGAAGTAGCTGACGAGCCGCCGACTGCTGAAGAGCAGGAACCAGAAGACCACACAGACGAGCAAGTTCCTGAATCCGAATCTCTACCTGAATCGCTGCAATCGCTACTCGCACGGAAAGCTTTCGATAAAGAAGAAGCTCAGGACCGGCTGGCAGAGCTCATTGATGCCGCGATTCAAATGGAAGACGCCGTTCTGTGCATCCGGTATGCGCGATGCAACGACGCAATATGCAAGTCATTCTTGACGCACTACTCGCATTGCAAGGAGAACAAGCCGTGCGCTGATGACCAATGCCAGGAAGCCATCACTTTCTATCGCCATTGGAACACTTGTTCGGATGAATTCTGCCCATTCTGCGTCCGAGGTAGGATATATACTCCTGCTGTTTGTTGTTCACTAACGGACTAATGCCGTGCCATCTCTTCAGTTAAGCAGCGTCAGATGCTCGGCACGATCGCAGCTTACGACATTATCATCGCTGTGCAAAAGAGCACGCTTCAAATCTTGACGAACAACGCAGCAGCGACTGGCGACCCATTCGCTGCCAAGGCCAAGCGGAATTTCTGTGAGCAGCAGATCAAGACTTGCAATCGGAAGCGCGCGCCGCTGATCAACGAAGTTGAGCGTCTGAATCGGCTTGTAATCGACCACAAGCTCCCGGTTTTCAACTTCCCGCGCTACGCGTGGCACTTGGACGAGCCAGTCATCAAGGTGAGGAGCCTGTTCTACTGTCCATGTGGCAGCGATTAGCTGACGCTGTGCTTGCAGAGCGAGCTCCAGGAGACCGGTTCGGACGACAATGCGCAATCGAGAGCTGAGACAGCGAGATGTAACGTGGTTTGCTGCGCTTGTTATAGTCTGGTGGTTCTCAATCTCACTCTTCATCCTGTTGGATACAGTCAAAGAGCAGGTTGCCAGCATTCAAACAAATCGACGGCAGTCTGACGTCGCGATAATCGCAAGCGACCGCGTGAACGAGCTGCTGCGCGCCAAGGCGACGGACCCAGCGGCCCAAAAGGATTTCGAACAGGTCATGGAGTTTGGCTGTGCGATCGTAGAGGCGTCCTTCTGCTCGAGCGCCAAGACGCCGTACTGCGTCATGGGCTGCCAGACCATCCTGACGCACCTGCAGCACCACGTGGACCTCGCTGTGTGCCAAGATCGACTGTGCGCGGCCGTGGAAGACCACTTCTCGCACCTGTCCAAGTGCAAGATGGCAGACCAGAACAAGACCTGTGAGTACTGCTTGCGTGTGGCTGAGCGTGAATTCGCGCGCGCAGTGGAGCTTATGGAGCTCGAGCAGCCGGAGTCCGAAGCCAAAGTGCAGGCAGCCATCAACTCCATCACGCACTGTCTGTCCAACGACCCGCCGAGCGAGCGTGAGCAAACACTCGTGCTGTTGGAAGACGAACTGGAGCAGACCGAGGACTACAAGCGCGACCTCATCGATCGGCTTTCGAGTGCGTCTTCGCAGTTGCGGAACGTGCGCAAGCGGATCGCTGATCACGTGAGCAGCAGCGACAGTCCACTGCCTGCACTCGCACAGCAGAAGCTGCCCGTGCACTTTATCAAGACCGGTAACCAGTGCAGTAGTAGCCACAGGGACAGCAGCAAAGGAGGCAGTCGCAGCCGACGCCCGCAGCAGCAAGAGACCATCGATCTCACGCAATAACCCATTTTGATACGCATGGCGGTACTGGCTCTCTCCGCCAAAGTACGATTCCCATACCTGGTCCTGTTGACAGAGTCCATCACGCACCCCAGAGGCAGGTCCGTCCCCCCGACATGAGCGACGTCGTGCCCGGAGGCGCGCGGAGGTCGCCGGCCCATCGTCAGGCCGTGCCCAGGCCCCGTCCGTCGCGCCATCTCCAGACGGACCGCGGCAGCCAGAGCGACGACGACTCGTACCACCAGCAGCAGCTTCACGACCGTCTTCCCGTTGACCAGCGCGCACTCTTGCATGAGACGCTTCACCGCCGCAGCATCTCAGCCTCAGCGAGACTGGACTCCAGCGGCCACCGCGTGTCGCGACGGTCGCGGCTGCTGATGCCCCCGAGTGCGGGCAACCTCGCCTCTTCAGGCTTGAATGCCGAGTTCTCGGCGTCGAATGGGTTCCCGCCGCCTGTGGCGTCGCTCCGGGGCGACGCGAGCTTTCTGCTGCGGGATATGGACGTTGCGCGGCGGTCAGTGGACCGAGCAGCTGCGCCGCCACCGCAGGAGCCACTCTTGAATGGAAGCACAGCCTCGCTGGCGCAAGAGTACCGCCGCAATCTGGGCGATAAGGACACGATCGCATCGCTCCAGGACTCGTCCATCAGTCTGAACAGCAGCAAGAGCAGCAACAGCAGCACGGGCAGCGCCACAGAACGCATTGGTACGTATTGCTTCTCTGCTGCTCTGCACTGCGTCTGATCACTCATTTCTCTCTCTCTTGTGCCATCAGCCTCGTTGGCCGCGAGCCTGCCGCTGCCGCCCGATAGCACGATCTCGGCGCAGGAAGTGATCCGCGAGAGCATGGCCAGTGCACGCAGCACCGCGATCTACACAGACAAGGACGACTTCATGATGCGTGGTGACAGCCTGGCGTTCTCGCGCGTCTCGGACGCCAACTCGCTCGGCTTTTCGTTCTCGAGCCGTAGCACGTTCCGCCGCAGCACGATCTCGGAGGCCATGCTGTACGAGACCGAGCTGTTCGAGCCAGAGCGAGAGATGTCTGCGCATGAGCTCTCGGAGGTGCTGAGCACGAACGACGATGAGATCAAGAGCATCGAAGTCACGAGCATCAAGCAGGAGGAAGAGGACGTCAAGCTGGAGAATGCTAAGTCCCGATGGGCCCAGCAGGTCAAGCTTAAAGCGCGCAGCTTCTTGCACACGGCCATGATCGGCAAGACGCTCATGCCGTCGACTCCCATCTCACCGTCACCGTCTCCACCAGCCAACACTGGCGGTGCAGCCGTTGTGCCGCCGTCGTCGGCTCAAGCTTGGGCAGGCAAGCAAAAGGTGCTGCTGTCGCAGTATCCGGTGAATTCGAGCCAGCCGCTGGGCACTGGCACTGCTGTCGGAGGTGCTGCCAAGTTGCAAAAGTGGAACCGATGGATGCACGATCAGTACCAGCATAACATTGGCAAGGTCATGCAGCGTGGGGTCAAGGACGACTACTACATGGGTCAGCAGGCACCACCGAATCCGTCCGGCCTGATCTCGATCGAAGAAGTCATCAGCAATCCACGCATGATGCGGTACTACGCGGCCTGGCTGAACGATATTGCCGACCAGAGCAAGCTGTTCTTCCTCTGCTCGTTCGAAGAGTACCGGCAGTTCTGGTGCACGTTGCGCTCTAATTACCAGCAGCAGCCTGCCGCGTATATGGGTCGAGGCATTCCGTTTTCTAAGGACGACGTGCTCATGCTGCGGACCTACGGCGTCAAGATCGCGATGAAGTACCTTGCGCGCACTGCGCAATTCCACATCGGCACCGGTCTGGTGGACTCGGACATGCTACGCTCCATCAAGCGCGATCTAGCTGCTGGTGGAGAAGACGCACTGCGAACGTTCGACAGCGTGGCCACTAAAGTCAAGCGTGTGCTCATGGAGACGTTCCCGGAGTTTCGCAAGACCGATCTGTACGCCGAGATGCAGAAATCGGTTGAGCGTGAAGTGATCTGCCTTGAGGACATTCTCATGAACCACCGCTTTGCCAACTTCTTCTGGATCTTCGTGTTCCCGCACAATTACCATCGCGAGCTAGCGCTCTGGCTGGACGTCGAATACGAGTTCAAGCCAGCCTATCGACAGTACATCAGCCTGTTGCGGTCGCACGGCAAGCGCAAGGAGCGCAAGGATCAGGCTGCGTTCCACTGCCGCAAGCTGCTCAAGTACATCTCGGAGAAGTACTACGCTGGCGATGACGACATGCGCAATCTAGAGAAGTCGCTCTCGACCTCGTGCGCCAAGCTACAGCATGAGCAGGACAACATCATCGCCAAGTTCTCGCTCATTCATTTGGAGCTTTACCATCGCTTTCTAACCAGTCGAGCCTATGCAGAGTTTGCCTTGTACCCGAACGTTCCCGAGGGCGGGGAGTACATTGACGACCTCATGCGGCTCTCGGCTCTGCTACTGAGCTATGGCCTTCGTGCGCACCACTGGCCTGATGCTTCTCGCGAGACGCAGCGGAAGCGGTCGTTAGAGGTGCTACACTCAGTTCGAGGCTATGAAGCCATTTCTGGAGTGCTCACCTTCGAATCGATGCCGCGTGCCGAGAGCGGGAGCTGTAGTCTGGAATTGCGTGTCACACAGCATCCGCTACCTCATGACCCGACACCAACAGCCATTGACAAGTCGATTGAGAACTTCCTCGTGCCATGGTTTGAAGACACACACAACGTGATGCGAACCAGCGCAAGTTGTCCATCGCCCATGGCCTTTAACTTCCGCATGGGGGATCAGTCGTCGTCCACAGAGTTGTTCGCTGCATGCCTGGTGATCTTCAAGCCAGCACCCATGCTCTCGGTGCAAGAGCTTGAGAAGGTTCGACTTGATGCTCAGGAAGGCAGCAGATGGGTGCCCTACGGCGTCTGCATGACGTCCAAGTTCCCGCTTGTGGATCTGCTGCGAGAGCGTCTTTCCGAGGCGTACGAGTTCATTCTGGAGCTGGAGAGCTTGAACTCTAAGACTCGGGCTGCTGCTTCGTCTAATGGCCGCTGCACGCCGCCTCC
Organism: Elongisporangium prolatum; assembly: GCA_023335875.1. Classification (NCBI taxonomy): domain Eukaryota; phylum Oomycota; class Peronosporomycetes; order Pythiales; family Pythiaceae; genus Elongisporangium; species Elongisporangium prolatum. The sequence continues at coordinate 75,614 of JAADVW010000027.1, forward strand.
ACGTGAGCCGTTCCAGCTGGACAAAAAGGTGCTGGCCAAGCTAGCTCGCCCTGTTTCGTTGGAGAACATTTCCCAGTTCCACCATCAGGCAAGCGCGTCGTTTCCTTCCAGTCTGGCCAAAAAGACGTCTCCAGGTGCCATGCTAGCGCTGCTCCCACGTCTGGACCACTCGGTACGACTGCTATTCGATACGCTGGACATCTCAACTGTGCTCATGGTGTTCACAGCAGTGCTACTGGAGAGCCGCATCCTGTTTGTATCATCCTACATGTCTGTGCTGATGAAAGTCTGTGAATCGCTGCGTGCACTCACGTATCCGCTGCTGTGGCCGCATGTGTATCTGCCTGTACTGCCCGCATGCATGCTGCAGTATCTGGAATGCCCCACGCCGTTTATCATGGGCGTGGACAAGTCTCTGATCGATGAGACCACCATGGACGAGCTCATGGAGGAAGACATTTTGATGATTGACCTGGACAAGGGCTGTGTGCTGCGTGGCGATCTCCCATGCTCAGTCCCGTCCAGTATGCATTACTCGTTGCGTGAGGCGTTGTACGAATGCCTCAAGCCGAATGTAAGCAAGAGCGACCACGTGTTTGCCAGTCGCTTCCCGACCAAACCGCTTGTGTTTCCGGATATCGCTGTGCGATCGCTATTCTACAGGACAGTGCTGGACCTCATTGGCGACTTTGGCTACCACCGCTACGTCTGGACAGACGAGTACTCGAACCGCAAGATGGTTTTCCTGGATGAAGCGAGTTATCTGGCGGCGTCTCCTCCTGAAACGCGCGAGTTCCGCACGCTGTTCATCGCAACGCAGGCGTTTAGTGAGTTTATGGTCTCACACAGCGGCTTTGAAGACCAGATTGGATCGGTCGCGACGGAGCGAGAGCGATGAACGTAAAGAAGAGAGCAAGCAAAGGTACGAACCACGTTTTTCACTTCATGGGCGTCGCATGACACTAGCCATTGCGGTCGCGACAACGAGCACACCGAGTATGATTGCTGGGCTTCGGCCAATCTTGGCTTCGAATGGAATGTCCGGGGTCTTGAGTGCTGAGCTCTGCGCCTTGGGGCTGCCGGATGGCCCCGAAGAACGAGGCTCAAGGCGAGCACTAGTATTACTGCTATTGCTGTTCGTTCGATAGAGCATCGCGCTGAGCCCGGTATTGCTGATAATCGGCGCGTCGACGTAGGACGCGCGTCGCTCGGTCAGATTGTTATTCATGCGCTCGATCTCTTGGTCAATAATTCGATAGAGCATGGCCACGACCATTTTCCCACTGTGCTTGATCATGTGAGTCTTGTTCCATTCCTTCGCTGTGAGCGCAATATCCTGGAATGTTTGTCCGTGCAGCACGACCGGGTGGTCTCTCGTCAGCAGCTCTTCGGTCGGCAGCAACAGCGTTTCCCCTCGTGAGAAGTACGGCGCCATGAGCTCAGAAGCAGGAACCACGCTGTTGGCGATGATATAGTCGATAGCATTGGCGCCAAGGTACCGCTCCAGTACATGGATCGTGTCGTCTAGTGAATACCCGTCGGTTTGTCCGCACTGCGTGGCCACATTGCTAATGTAGACAGTCGCTGCGGCGCTGCGTTTAATCGCGTCTCGGATTCCAGGCACCAGCAGTGGCGAAATGATCGACGTGTAGAAGCCGCCTGGTGCGAGCACGACGATATCGGCATTCTCGATCGCCTTGACGGCTGGGAGGAATGCTGCCACGTTCTCTTTCTCCAGAAACACGCGCTTGATCGGTAGCTTGGGCCGTTCATTGCCGTGCTCGTCCGTCATCACGGGACTTCGCACATTGACTTCCGAGTGCACAGTTGAGCCGTCCTCCAATTCCGCACATAACTCGGTGCTGTCGAGCGTCGCTGGTAATACGTTGCCGTGGATGTTGAGGATATCCGAGAGCGACGTGATGGCCTTATCGAAGCCGCCTTGGATTTCCGTGAGTGCAGCTAGCAGTAGGTTCCCGAGACTGCAGCCCTCCATGAAGTTCTCCTTGAACCGGTAGTTCATGAGCTTGTTCATGAGCTCGTCCGAGTCCGAGAGCGCCACCAGGCAGTTGCGGATGTCGCCTGGAGGCAGGATGCCCAAGTTCTTGCGCAAGGCTCCCGAGTGCCGGCCAGAGTCAAAGACTTTGCAGATCAGGCAGCACAACGCGTGAGCAAACGACCGAGAGAGAGAGAGAGTGGAGTCGGTGTACAAACCTGTGACAATGGCTGTGAGATCGGCTGGGTAGTTGCGCAACTCCTTCAGCAGCACAGCGAGGCCAGTGCCGCCACCGATGGCCACGATCTTGGGCTTGATCAGCTGCTGGTTGGCGAGCTGGACGACCGGCACAAGCTGCTCAATGGACTCGATCTACAGAGCGGCCATGCCATGAGCCAATCACCAATGGTGGATACCACGACAGGAGCAATTCTGACCTGGAAGTTGGGCTGCTCGATCTCCTCGATCGGCATGACGCTTGTATACTTGCCATGCAGCTACACAGGCATCGGAGGGTCAGCGTGGCGACCCCAAACAGCTCCAGTGAGGACGCAACGCACCATGCGAACGGTCACGAGACCGGCCTTGTTGGCCGCTTTGATCTCGTAGAACACCTTGCGACCCACGAAGAGCATGGCTGACGGCTGCAGCATGAGTCTGCGGCCCATTTCCTTCATGGCCTTGGTCAGCTGCACGACCGACGGGTTGCAGGCCACGAACACGATCTCGTTGAAGAACTCGCCGAGCTCGAGTGTGCGCAGCCGTTCAAGCAGCACGGCTTCCTTGCCTACGAGCACGAGTCCGAGTCGGCAACCGGTCTCTCGCAGAGTCTGCAATGTGGCGCGCGCGTTTGGGAACGGCGAGATCGCGCGCGCTTCGGGCAGCTGGCTGGCGTAGTATGCGTCAATGACGCGTGCTGCAGCGTCCACTGAGAGCTTCTGCTGGGTCATGAGGCTGTCCACAAACCGCGGGAACCGCTTGCGGTAGCCATACGCATTGCGGAAGGTCTGCAAGGCCTCAAATGCGGTCGCGTTGTTGGGAAACGCGCGCTCTTCGATCAGCTGATGGATGCCACGGTCGATTGCAAAGTGCGCCAGCATGCCTGTGTGGTCGTAGAGCACGTCGTCTAGGATAAGCACGACCGCGTCGATGCGTCGCGGGTTCTCGTCCACGCGCTCGCCACTGGGTAGTCGGCCGCGCGAGCGTCTGGTCCCGGCAGCCGCATGCAAAGTCGCGTCCTGCGGTCGTGCCATTGGAGATGGAATGGATACAGCCAAAGTCCAAGCGGAACGAGTCAAGGACTGATGGGAAAAAAGGTAAATTACCGTTATACTGTTGTGCGAAAGTAAACATACAGTACTGTATGATGTGTTGGAAAACAGTATATTACGAAATAATCCTGTTACTGTACAGTTCTGAAAACCGGTAGTGGGTGAAAAACCGTATTTGTTTTTTTTAGGTGCAGGGATACCGGTATCTTCTGGTTTCAATGAGAGCAAAAGAATCAGGCAGAGAGAAGAGTGAGAACAGTTGAAGCAGCCGAAATGAGCGGACGGGCGAATGCAGCACAGGACGCCGTGATCAAGGTGTTGGTGCTGGGGGACGCGGCCACTGGCAAGACCAGTATCATCAAGAGGTGCGTGCTTCGCTTCTCCCTTTTCTCCATGTAGAGCCTGGAGAGAGAGAGCCTGTGGGTCAGAACAGAGTGGCTGGCTCATTTTGATGGATCTTTTGACAACAGATACGTCCACGATGCGTTCTCCGACCACCACCGCACAACCATCGGCGTGGACTTTGCGCTCAAGGCCGTGACCGTGAACGGTACGACTGTGCGTCTGCAGCTGTGGGATATTGCCGGCCAAGAGCATTTCCGCGCCTTGAATCGGGTACGAATCCCCTTATGTACCCTAAATCCAGAGCTGCAGCTGCATGGGGAATCCAAACTAGATGCTAGCTAACTCGCGCATACCTGTAGGTGTACTACAAAGACGCATTGGGTGCGCTGTTGGTATACGACATTTCGCGTCCGGACACCTTCGAGAGCGTGCTCAAGTGGAAGAAAGAGATCGACTCAAAGGTCCAAACTGCTTTGCCAGCTTTATGTATGCGATGTTTCGTGCTAACTTCATGTTTTGTTGCTGGGAGTAGGTCGAACTTCCGAACCACAAGGCGCTGCCCGTGATTCTCTGCGGTAACAAGGTAAAGCAACATTAAGCGTTAAGTTGACGGTATTAATTCTCACTGCATGATGGATGACCTTGCGTTGCAGTGCGATTTGGGTGGAGAGGTCGACCGTGAGTTTCTTGACGCCTTTTGCGAGACGAACGGCTTTGCCGGCTGGTTCGACACGTCGGCCAAGGAGAACAAGCACATTAACGAGGCCGCCAGTGCGCTGGTCACGGCTATCTTCGAGCACCAGGATATCTTTGAGCGCAAGAGTGAGGCCAAGAAGCGTGCTGATACGTTCCGCCCATCGCACTCGGACCCTCGGGCAGGCAGCCCGCAGTCGAGTTGGTGCTGCAACAGCTTCTAGGCGCCATGAGAATTGGTGGCGCTAAGCAAAGAGAGAGTGTGAACGATGGATCATGAATTTTTAAGTGGACCTTGCCAATCATGCGTATTCTATTTTGTATTGCTCATGGCGTCTGAAAATTTGGTCTGCCACCGCACAATCAATGGGGAAATGGATACACGATCTTTTTGTGTGGCTCTGTCGCATTCAATTGCTCCAGTCCGTGGTGAAATAAACCAAAAAAGTCTGCAAACAACAACACAAGATCGAGTGATAAAAGTTCTCGTTCTATCCTTTAAGACCAGGTGCCAATTGCCCAGCAAGCGATTATACTGTATGTGGAAGAGGCCATGCGCAAAACTTAGATTGCCACCGCAGTTGGTCGCAGATCCGCCATCTGGGCCACATTTAAAGCCTGGATAACTTCCCGCATTTTTTTCAGGATATGAGACAGGAGGGCTGACCAAAGCTTTGTGGGTTCGTAGCGCACTTCCGTCGTAAATCTGAGGTTCCAGAAACGAATGGCGTTTAACACGCACGCAGACGTTCGGATTTTGCTCCACGTCACAGATTTCTGAGCACAACACTCAGCTTTGCTGCTCGCCCGTCTCTCTGGATTTCGTTTGGTTGCATCATGATTTTTTCTCCTTTCTATGGGCTCAGTATGAAGCTTCGATTTTGTCCCATCACACGGTGATTAGACTGAGTGGAAAGCACCAAGCTGGACTACGGTTGCTGGGTGGGTGTGCAGACTTTGGCTCGAAAAATCACTGCTGTTTGACTCGAATGCGAAATGTGAAGCATCTGGCCCCACCGGCTTTTGCACGTCGGACGACGAAGAAAGGGGCCAGATTGGGGACTCACCCCTGATCGCACTCTCCTCCGCAGATCCCATTGGCTCACACATCCACCGATGCGGTCTGCACGCTTTGCTCCTCCTCGTTTTTGTATCTTCCCTCCCCTCCTCTCTCCCTTCCTCCACCACCACACTTTTTAGCACCCCCTCCCCCGAATACAAGATCTATCCCCCGCAAACGGAGCACACCAAATCAGCAAGCCAAAAAATCAGCGTGAAAGCGTATCATTCTTCATTTTGGCCCGAAGTGAAGAAAGCGGACGCGAGAGAGAGCCCCCTTCCCGATAGATCCGGATTCTTCTCGCCGCAAACTATGGCCCTCACGGAAAGCAGTCCGCTACTCAGCGCCAACGGCTCTTCGTCCGCCGTCACGCAGGTGGACAATGAGTCCCTTAACGACGACCGCTTCTACATGGGCGTGGACAAGCGCTCGCTGTTCAACACTCCCGAGACCGGTCTGAGCACGGTCGAGGCCACGCGCCGCCTCAAAGTCTTCGGCCCCAACGAGCTCGAGTCCAAGGAGAAGTCCCCGTGGGTGAAGCTGCTGGAGCAGTTCTGGGGTCCCATGCCTATCATGATCTGGCTCGCCATCCTCGTGGAGCTGCTCACCAAGGACATGCCTGACTTCTTCGTGCTGCTCTTCCTGCAGCTGCTCAACGGCACGGTCGGCTGGTACGAAGAGCTCAAGGCCGGCAATGCTGTGGCCGCGCTTAAGGCCAGCCTCAAGCCCGAAGCGCTTGTCATCCGTGACGGCGTGCACCAGACCATCAACGCCTCGCTGCTTGTGCCTGGCGATCGCATCACGCTCGCGGCCGGCGCTGCTGTGCCTGCTGATTGCGACCTGTGCGAAGGCAACGCCGTGCAGATTGACCAGGCTGCGCTCACGGGTGAGTCGTTCCCGGTGACCATGGTCGCTGGCGATAACGCCAAGATGGGCTCGACTGTCACTCGCGGTGAGATCGAGGCCGTTGTCTCGGCCACGGGCTCGCAGACGTTCTTCGGCAAGACCGCCAGTCTGATCGCTTCGGTGGACGAAGTGAGCCACTTCCAGAAGATTCTGCTGCGCATCACCATGTTCCTCATGGCGCTGTCCTTCGTGCTCGTGGGCTTCTGCCTCGGCTACCTGCTCTACAATGGCGAAGACTTCCTTGAGGCCCTGGCCTTCTGTGTCGTGCTGCTTGTGGCCTCGATCCCGATTGCCATGCAGGTCGTGTGCACGTCCACCATGGCTCTTGGCTCGCGCAAACTCGCGGAAGAGAAGGTGATCGTGACCCAGCTGCAGTCCATTGAGACTCTCTCGGGCATGAACATGCTGTGCTCAGACAAGACTGGCACGCTCACGCGCAACAAGATGGAGCTGCAGGACGATCTCCCGATCTTCTACCCTGGTGCCACCCGTGAGGACGTGCTCGTGAGCGCCGCTCTCGCTGCTAAGTGGAAGGAGCCGCCAAAGGACGCTCTTGACACGCTTGTGCTCAACGCCATCGACCTGCGTCCTCTAGACCAGTACACTCTGCTCGATCACCTTCCGTTCGACCCTTCGGTCAAGCGCACCGAGTCCACTCTACGTGGCCCGGATGGCAAGATCTTCAAGGTTTCCAAGGGCGCGCCTCAGATCATTCTGGCCATGTCGTACAACGTTGAAGAGATCCGCGAGGCCGTCGAGACCAAGGTGCTCGAGCTCGCTCGCCGTGGTATCCGTGCTCTCGCTGTTGCCCGCACTGACGAAGCTGTGGAGGGCGGCTGGATCTTCCTTGGCATTGTGACCTTCCTGGACCCGCCTCGCCACGACACTAAGCGCACCATCGAGCTCGCCCATGAGAACGGCATCGGTGTCAAGATGATCACGGGTGACCAGGCTGCTATCGCTGTCGAGACCTGCCGCATGCTGGGAATGGGCACGACCATTCTGGGCACGGACGTGCTGCCTACCGCTCGCGTCGAGGATGGTCTGAGCATGACGCTGGGCGCCGACTACGGTGCCATCGTTGAATCTGCTGATGGTTTCGCCCAGGTCTTCCCCGAGCACAAGTTCCTGATCGTTGAAGTGCTGCGTCAGCGTGGCTGGGTCGTTGGTATGACTGGTGACGGTGTGAACGACGCTCCTGCTCTCAAGAAGGCCGATGTCGGTATCGCTGTGGAGGGATCGACGGATGCTGCTCGCGCTGCTGCTGATATTGTGCTCACCAAGCCAGGTCTCTCGGTCATCATCAACGCCATCACGCTTTCACGCAAGATCTTCCAGCGTATGCGCAACTACGTGACCTACCGCATTGCCTGCACTGTGCAGCTGCTGCTGTTCTTCTTCATCTCGGTGCTGCTTTTCCACCCTGACTCGTGCCGCTTCCAGCACTTTGTGCCCCACGTTGGCGGCTGCCCGTACAACGACAACGCCTCAACCGAAGCCGTGGACCCGTACTTCAAGCTGCCGGTCATCGCGCTGGTGCTGATCACTATCCTGAACGACGGCACGATCATCTCGATCGCCTACGACAACGTCATCCCGTCCAAGCGCCCGGAGCAATGGAACCTGCCCCGCATTTACTGGGTCTCCACCACGCTTGGTGTCATTGCTGTGGCCAGCTCACTGCTGCTTCTCTTTTGGGGTCTTGACTCGTGGAACGAGAGCGGCATGCTCGCGTCCTTCGGCCTCGGCAACCTGCCGTACGACCAGGTCATGATGATGATGTACCTCAAGATCTCGCTTTCGGACTTCATGACCGTCTTCACGGCCCGTACCGACTCGTTCTTCTTCACGCGTGCTCCGGGCAAACTTCTGGCTGTCGCTGCGTGCTTCGCTACTATTGTGTCCACCATCCTGGCTGTCTACTGGCCGTTTACGGAGATGCACGCCATCGAGGCCAAGCTTGCCGGCTTTGTCTGGGTCTACTGCCTCATCTGGTTCCTCATCCAGGACCTGGGCAAGGTCATCCTTGTGTTCCTGCTCGAGCGTGTGGCCCAGTTCAACCTGTACGACGAGAAGGTCAGCAGCAAGAAGGTCGTCCGCCACGAGGCTCAGCGCCGCAACCGCATCCGCCTCGGATCCACCTTTGTCAGTTCGGACTCGACCGTGCGCGACTCGTTCGTGGCCGGCCGCGCTGTTCGTGGCTCGTTTGTGGACCGCCCGATGTCGCTGGAGCAGGCCATGGACCGCCTCGTGCGCCTGGAGGCTGAGATGAAGGCGATCCGCCAGGTCATCCAGTCGGCCACCAGCGCCCCGCACAGCAGTTACAACGTTTAAGTGTAGAGAAGGAAAGCTTGTGTCTAAAAAAAGAAAAGATACAGCTTGAAATCCTACTCAAAAGTTTTTTGCTGTTGATCACTTTTGACCTTAGTCATTGTTGTGTGACAAATGCAAATTTGAGTGCACAACAACGAACTCTCTTGTGATTCATCATATACATTGTTTCACATTGCGCTTATTCACCTATGGCTAATACTTAGTGGACACAGTTGCGTTTTTCTCATGCCGAGATACGAGACGATGTGTTCGAGGGCGGAGACATGGTGACCACCGGGCTCATGGTCTGCTGCAGTCGGTACACGACCTCGGGCGCCGTGGGCCGGTCTTCCGGGTTCAACTGCAGGCAGGCCATGGCCAGATCCAAGATGGCCTTAGGACAAGAGTCTGAGAACTCAGGCACGAGCTCACCCGTGGCCACCTTACGTAGGATGGCCGTCTCCTCATGCTTGCCACCTGTAGGCGGGTTACGCGCGTTCCAGTACGGGTAATCGTCTGTATCGATCTCAGAGAGCACAATGCCGTACGAGAAGATATCTGCGCGCTCGTCGTAGTCCTTGCCCAGAAGCACTTCAGGTGCGATCCAGAAAGACGTTCCGATACCGGCCGTCATGTGGGTTTCCACAAAATGGCGTTCGCGTGAGACGCCAAAGTCACTGAGCTTGGCGTCCATCGAGTTGTTCAACAACACATTCTTGGACTTGAGATCACGATGAATGAGCTTTGGGTCGAGTGAGTGCAGATAAGTTAGCGCCTCGGCCACTTGGCAAGCGATGTGCGTCTTGTGAGTGTCCCACGTGAGAGCGCAATTACGCAGCTTGAAGCTGTGCAGCACCTCCCGCAGATCGCCACGGTCCATGTACTCAGTCACAGCTGAGAGGTTGCGGATTGTGTCCCAAGCCACACCAATAAACTCCACAATGCGTGGATGAGTCAGTGCGGCCATTAGGCGAATCTCCTTTAAGAACAACTCCACGCGCTTCATGTCGTCGCCCAGATCCGGACGAATGCGCTTGATGGCCACGCGGCGGCGGTTGTATACACCGCTGTAGACCAGACCAAAGCCGCCCTTGCAAATACAGTTGGCCACCTTGACATCCTTGAACGGGATACGATGCGTGAGAATGATGGGATCATCGATGAGGTCTGCGTGGGCCGAGTGGAAGTTTGAGTCAAACGAAAGTGTGTGTGCGAACGCCGAGGTCGCGTCGTCATCCTTGCAAAGCTTGCGGGCGCGACGCTGACGCACCGCGAAGGCGGTGACCGCCAGAACCAAGGCTGCGCCAATAGCCACAATGATCCACACGTAGCTCGGAGTGCCGGAGCTGGATGAAGCTGAGGCTATAGAAGAAAAGCGTGAGTCTTCTGGAGGGAATACTCGAGAAGGATTGCTGAAGGAGAGCTACTTACAACTGCTTGTCGTATCCACTAGCACACAGAGTTCAACGCCATGAGTAGACTGCCAGGTGCCATTAGAGCAATTGTACGAGTTCACGTCGGGGTTATCGATCGTAAAGGCCGTGAGATTGGAGATACTCGAGAAGAGCTCGTCACCGATCGTGTAGTTGGTGATTGGATTGTCCGCAAGGTATCTACATGGAGACAGTCATTTGTCAGTGATTCCAGATCATTTTAAGCTTGAAACGTTTGACGTACAAATGGCTCAGCTCGTTTAGGTAGAACAAGCGATAGGGAATGGACGTGAATAAATTGGACGAGAGATTGCTGAAGCAGAAGAATATCAGTACGATTGAAATACAATTCCCAAGATACAAGAGCTGGAACATACATGTTCTGTAGCGGACACGGGTTGGCAGAGCATATGGAAGCCGAAATGCGGTTGTAGCCTCCGACCAATTCATTTTGGGAGAGGTCCCTAAAGAAGTAAAAAAAAGGTCAGTGCACTGCGAAGTTTCTCACGTAGCAAACCATCAGTCGTACAATGTGGCCAGATTGGCGTATCCCTGTAAGAACGTTGAGCTCATCCCAGACAAACCACAACTGCGGATGGTCCTAAAAATCACATACTGTGAGAACTCTATCACTATTCCATAAAAGAAGGAGACGGCGCAGCGTACATATTGGTAATGGTAAGGGGGACGAACTCGCTGGCTGAATCCATGGAATTCGAGATGTCGATGTTGATCATTTCACTATAAACACATCTCAATCGTCACAGATCAAACGTATAAACAAGCACATAAAGCACGTACACTGCGGCCAACGCGGCCGTCGTGGAGGCCGTGATAAGGGCTGGCTTGTTCGAGTTTTGGATTCCCGACCAACCCGTATAATCTGCGGTCACATTGAGCGTCACAGGGGAGTCGCCTTCGCCAACGATCCGCCTAGTAGCCACGCACATTTAAGGCGTTAATATAAAGCCATACGCAAGCCACATGAAAGCATGATTGAGACATACAGCGTGATGAGATCCGAGGGCGCCACCATGGTGACCATGGACGAGAACTCGAGCGTATCCGTCGATTTCTGCGTGAGTGGGAAGGACGTTATGCCCGTGGATTGGCGCACACGGAACTCCCAAACAGTGGAATCATTGTAACCATAGAGACATGTGCACGACACGCTGGCATTCGTGTACACATCGGGGCAACCACCATTCGGCGTGATGGTCGATGACTTTGTTTGAATGGACGGAAGCCCGTCACACACCGTAGGCAACGACTTCCAGTTGGCACTGAGGCTACTGCCGATGGAGCTAACCCACAGCGTCTTGATGTCGTTGGCGAACAAGCGCGTCTCTCCGTCTTCCAGGTAGTTCTCGAGCCACGCTTCCACTTCGCTGTCGATGGTGGCCGCGTTCGCGTGAGCTACCAATATTGCGGCCGCACAAGCGGCCACGCCAGTCCACAGGCTGCGGCCGGTGGCACCACACCTCCGCCTCATGAGAGTCAAAACAAATGGAAGTGCGGACGTCTGCTGGTCAGTCGCAGTCGAAGAACTGAGCCCCCCAGTCCAAAGCCCTTCCCCTGTTGGAGATGAGCTTCGGGGTCCAGACTTCCCCGGTTTTGCCCGACATGCGCTATGATTTCTAACCAATTTGCGTGGAAAGGTCGTTTTATGTGTGAGCCAGCGCAATGAGGTTGTGGTTTGCACGTTTTTTTTCCTCCGGAATAAAGTTCCGCACGCACGCTTTATTTTGAGCGGATTGTTTTGCTCAGCGGTCTAAATTTGGGTGCACGGATCGTTTGTCCATTCCACGGCAGGAGTAATAGAAGAAATACCCAACAAAACTCAGACTGGCGTGTTCATGCAGAACCATTCTTTCTGCACTTATTTTCTCCGCCATCCAAGCTGTTTGCACTGCGCACGATGAATGTGGATGTCTATCAGTCGAAAGATGTGCGCTGTCTGGCATGATGTTTCGGCAAAACTGCTGCTGCTCTGACCTTGAGTCGCTGGATGTCGCCAAAATATCCAGACGAAAAGATGTGGCTACCTTTGTCTGAAGGTCTAACCAGCCTTGATTGGCCAAACTTCGGAGCATGATAATGGACACTCAACACATTCTTGTTCAGTGGCCAGCCTGCATCGCGCAAGTCATTCAAAGGCACGCGCTCCGTTCAGAAGAGACCAGAATTGAACACTTTAGCGCATCAACGATTTATTCCGTAAGTTACATATTTTACGCGTACATCTTGTAACTCGTGACGTTGCCTAAATTCACCCATACATGGATTTTTGGAATGGCTCCAAATCTGTTCATTCACGCAACTCCGAGCACAGTGGTTCGCTGCTGGCACCAAACTTCCAACATGATATTGCCATGCGTTTACAGTCCGATTTCTTCCAGATATCGAGACATGCATTGAGCTAACAGATATATAGCATGTACAGTAAATAATCATACCCACACGTCGCCGGCTTCCAATCGATACACATCAAGCCAGGGTGGGTCGACGCGAAGATAGCCAGCGCTTTGTAACCATACAGCCCGTGCATAAAGCTCCCTCTTTAGTTATAACAAACGAGGGGTTTCAGGTCTAGCGGGAGATCGTCAGCGCCTGATTCGTTTCATGCAATATTACGGCTAATATCATGATAGGATTTGTACGCAGTACACTCTGGCTTGGTGAAAAGTTCAACTCTCCCAACTCTGAGTCACTCCATCTCCATCAACGTCCGCATCGTCGCGATTAGTGTACAGAGAGCGTCTCAATTGTTCCAACGTACCGCTAACTCCTTAGTGTCTAAGAATGCAAACACTCGTGGTAAATCTGGGCACTCATCTGATAAGTTTATGTAAACGCCAGGCTAACGTTTCCTTCAAGTTTTATGCATGGATAAGTGCGTCCCACAGGGATCTGCAATGTGTGGCTCAAAAGCGAGACAGAATCTGTCGCCGACTTGTTATACATACCTGGTAATATCATAAGCCCAGGTTCGGTGCAATGGAGATTTGGAAACGCCTTTGCAAAAGTAATGTACGAACCCACGACAAAGAGGCGCACGGGTACATTTTTTCAGCCATGCGACCCTGCAAGTGCTGGTCTTTGGACCCTGAAAGCTTCTGCTTAAGTGATGAATGCGATCTCTGAGTTGGAATTGTTGCATGGTGATCTTTCATTGACGTTGATCTGGAACGATTGATGGCGACGGGGTTCCGAGCGTTGGACGTCCGCTGCCAATGCGCCCAGCGGATGCCTTGACGATGGGAATGCTGGCGTTAGCATTGCTGCCATGAGTGGACACGCCACGCCTGTCTGTCGATGCCTCGAACGCTGGGCCAAAGAGCGAGAAATGCGTCGGAAAGACAGAGCTTTCTGCTGACATGAAGCTCGAAGTGAATGCTGAACTGGTGCTTCCTTGGCTGATTCCGGAAGCCGTTGCTGCTTTTGCCACGTGCGAAGGAGTTTCAATAGTCGATGAGCTTCGAAGCCGCTCAAATGCCGCTAGTGACTCCTCTGGGTTTGCATCCGCTGGCGTGAATCCTGGCGGTGCTTTCTTTGGTGCGGGACGAGATGATGGGCCAGGAGTATTAACTCCCAACCCCGGGGGTGGAGCGAGTGAATTCGGAGGTTTAGTAGCAAGTAGCGGTGGCAAATGCAATTCATTGACTGCAAATTTGCTTGATGCGCTTGATTGACTGGATGGCTCTTGATGGCGCGAAGTAAATATCGGCGAGCTTTCAGTGGCAAAATTCACCAATTTGCCGATCTCTGCTTGAAGTGAGTCGAAATACCAATCCGAGTCGTCTTTGCTTGGAAGCTGGACCGAGTCCAGCGCCAGGCTGCGCAGCTCAAAGTTATCGCTGCCTGTGTCAATAGGTAACGGCCGTTCAGAATCCTTGAAGTTGCTCTTCAAGCGCCAATCAAGACTCAAACTCGAGTCAAATGCTAGTGGCTTGAGTTGATCCGTCAGGTTTGACGTTTGAGGCGGTCTGTCTGGTGCATGAGTCGACAGTGCGAGGAGTTCAGATTCCGTCGACGCATCAGTGGAATTCGATCCTCTATAGCTCGCCTCCTCAAGCTCGAGCTCACTATCGCTCTTGTCTGCGGTCTCAATGCGATCGTACGTCTGATTATCCGTTGCTAGGGATGAACTGGCCTTGCCCTCGCTGTGCTTGGTATCAGCAGACTCGTGTGTAGCCAGTGGAGAGGTTTGATTTGCGTCTGTAGTCTTGTGGTGGGAATGAGTTTGTGGCCGTTTGTGAGTCGATGACATTTCAGCAGCAGCTTGTGGCTTGACGTTTACATGAAGATCCGTTATCGTCTGCTGAATAACTGGCTCAGGTTCTTGGTTATCAATCTGTCTACTGGCGTCTGGAGCAGATTCGTTGCTGTCGACTGCCTGAACGAGTGATTTCTCCAGCTGATTGTTTAGTGGAATGCCTTTATGCCGTCTGTGGAGCAATTCCGACACCGCCGGCGTTGAAACGCTGAAAATGGTCGTTGCAGATGACGCTTCAATCTTGGCAAGCATTTGTTCTCGTAGACGGATTGCATCTTCGCTTTTTGGAAGGCTTGTGGCATTGATGGTGAGCTTTCCAGAAACATGCGGAACTGGTTCACGTTCAGGATCCAGGACAGACTTGCATTCGATCGGTTTGCTATGATAGCGACCACTATAAATCAATTCACGAGCCACGGATAGAATTGAGAAGAGACTGATCCCTACTGCCACGCAAACGCTCAATACCCATGCGTATCGACTGCAGCGAGTTAATAATGCCGTAGTGTTGGCCTTCCTGCGTGCGAAGGCTGCATCTAGGGTGATATGTCCCACTAATTGTAAGGTTTTGACCGTGTCTCTGGCTTGAATTAATATTTGCCCACGTTCTTGCGACACCTTGCAACTTGGAGAATACACAATCAGAATGTCCGTGGTCGCTTTCGGCACGAGAATGAATGGGTCAGAGATTGAGTTTTCCGTGTGAGCTTGTCCATCCGTCTCATGTTCCAGGAAAAAAGAAAAGCTTCGAGATGCCTGTGGCGGCAGAAAGATGTTATTCACTAAGAGATTGAACGTTCCAGCGTTGGACAACTGGATATACCGCCGGTCTTGGAACGCATGCTGTGCGTCAGCGACCTTAAAAGCCAAGTGCGATGCAAAATTCATCGTTGAATCGGCAGAGTCTACCGTCGTTTCGTCCTGTTCTTCAACATAGATCGAGACTGCCAAGTCAGCTTTCCCACTGCTGGCAACGATCTTGATTGGCTCGAGATGAGTCAAATCATTCCGGACAAAGATTGTCGTGTCAATATTACCCACGATCGATGGCAGATAGTAAATTGGACCGAGATCCGAGTAACCATGTCCTGGGATCCGATGCACGCTATTGGCTTTAAAATAGAGCGGTGGAGGCGGGCTGCTGATACCGGAACATTCAGCCACACCGTCCTTGCACTGGCGAAACTTTGTGTTTTCAGCTTGCCACTCGTGAACACAGTCTTGTTCACTTTTGTCCAGATCACAGTCATAAAAGTGCGACGGTTCAATATCATCGGACCACACAAGCTCCATCAGCACGGGCTCTTCAGTCGGATTTTCCACGTGAACGTACATTTGACGATGATGAAAAATCTCGGTCATGTCAAATTCCAGTCGACCAGAGTTGTCAGAAGAGAAAATACGGGCTGGAACCTGCCACGCCTTGACACTCACCGGATGTGTGTGCATCATGTTAGTGTGCAGGAACACGTTTGTTTCCACAAGTAGCTTGTCGTGGGTCGGTAAGTCTTCCCTCCAAACTTCTTGCCGACGTTGAAGCGCTGCAATATCATTTGACGTGAGTGGTTCATTATACCAAGAAAGTCGGGTGTCTGGTGCGTCCAGAAATCCCTGTGGCAAAAAGCAGTCTTCGTAAAACGCACGGGACTGAGTGCATTTCTTGTCCAATTCCAGCAAGATACCAAGCTTCATGACTGAGATCGTGTCTTGAGCAGGAACCAGATGAGTAATCCGTGCTGGCCGGATCAAATGCTTGTTAGTGAACGCGATGGCCTTGACCGTGACATTCTGCGCAAACGTATTCCGGTAGTAAAGCTCAACAAATGACGTCTTTCCACGCGTGATCGGCGGCATCATAATCGTGGTTACTGTCGGATAAATCGATCCTCGCACGATTTTGAATCTAGTATACAAGTGCAAGATCTCAGATGGGGTCTCGATAGTCAGTACATGAGCTGAAAAGGTTGAAAATTTTCTCTTGGTCGCCAAGAATCGGATGCGAATTGTCGCCAGGTATCGTGCTGGGAGTGTAATGGTATCGTTCAAAAGAGGCACTTCTGTGTCGTTCAAAGCGTATTCAGTGACTGGGAATTCGCCCACCATCTTATTCAATTCATTCTCTTGAGGCGGAAGGATGCGCGACGTCAAGGACAAATTAAAGAAAACATTGCCAGGGACCGTGCGGAACTTGATATCGATCGGGATTGGGTTGATGTTTGACAGATTCAGTATCTCCAGTCGTTCACCAAATGTTGATACATTGCCAAGGTCAAAGATCAGAGCTCTGCATACACGGCTTCCCCTCTGGCCGTTGAACGTATCCGTCGAATTGGACGCGTTGTGTTCGATCAGATTAATCGCGTCGCATCGCCGCGTATGCGACGCGCTTTCCACACCATAAGTGAGATGAGCGCCCAAGCCGCTTGATGACTCGGCAGTGAGAAGTCCATAATGCAGATGGATAGGGACGTTATGAATAGTAAGCTGGGTCGCAACCATAACTGCATACGACCGCGGTGCGACTGGTGCAGTCAGTGAGGGGTTCACTCCAAGTTTGATAGCTGGCCAGTGCTCACCCTGAAGCGCGACCGCTTTTTCAAAAGATTCAATCGTAACTTCAGCATTTTCTGGTTCAATCCAAACGCGTTCGAGCGTGAGCGGTCGTTCATAATTGTTGATAACATGCAATGAATGCGAGGCGAACGTTCCTGCACGCGTCGCGTTTAGTCCATGGAATTGTGATCTCGACATGAGGCGACTCTGAGAAGTCTGGTTCACGTTCATTGTACCCGGAGCTGATTCCAGATCAAACATGTTCGCCAACGGTGCACTCACACCAATAATCGTTTCTTCCAGATCGTACGCCAAGTCTCCACTCATAATATATCCCGTCACACGCAAGATGCGCTGGTCAGTACTTGCCTCGGTCCCATTCGTAATGAGCCTCAGCATCGCGTACATCACACCAGCCTGTTTGCCTTGCACGTAAATCTGAAAACCTCGCTGGACGCGAGTCATCGGCGGGATCAGCGTTCCGTCTTGTGCCAGAGCAGATAAATGCACATTCGAGTGCACGGGGTTAAGCTGCTGAATCACGATTGGCTCCGGATTAGTGTTGTAGATCGTAACGAAGAACTCGCGCGGTTCGTCAATGCTTGCCAGCAGGCCTAGATCGACCTCACCAGGCGTCAAATGCACGCCTTGCGCTAGTACTTGAACATGCACAGGCACGATCAGCTGGATATTAGTTCCGATGATCAGGATCCGACTGATATAGAGACCAGGCTCGTTCGATCGAAATTGAAGCGTTGTCACAGGCTTCGCGATACCAGGCGGGATATTCCACTCGCCAGCTTCTTCTCTTGCAAGAGGGCCATCAATATTGTATCGCTTGGGGCTGAGATGCAACTGATCTTCCATAGAAAAGATCTCAGTCACGCGCACCATCTCGTTCTGCGTGTTTGCGATCACGATCTCGTTTTCATAGAGTGCACCAACAGGGATCGAGACTTCGATGCCTTCGACGTCGAAGTAGTTTGGCTTGACTTGGCCTTGGATCAACAGTCTGAACTCGCCAGCAGTCGTGATTACGCGCGCGTAGGTCTGCAGGTTCTCGGCTCGTAGTGGCAGCATGAGGAAGCTCCAGGTCATATTCTCGCCCGGGTCCAGTACAGTGCCTCGCATGAATGACGGCGTCGTAATCGCTTCGTGGTCAATCACAATCTCGTCAATGCGCACGCTGCGGTCCTGCGCCAGGTTCACGATGGTGACCCATTGCACGGACGCCTTGCAGGCCATAGCCCCGCGCAGCTCCACTGGATCTGGATCGAACCCGATCGCATTGCGATCCAACACTGTGTCTTCCGGCAGCTGCAGCGGGCTATGCACCACGACGGAGTAGTCTTCATCTGTTTGCGTGATAGAAAGCCCGGTCGGGCGCCGCCGTCCGCGGCCTTGCGCGTGCACGAGCCCGTCGCTCTCCAGGCGCAGGAACCGCGAGCTGTACAGCGAGTCCCACACGGAAATATCGCTCTTCGTGGAGCTCTGTTGCGCATGGCTCGGCACCAGCAGCAGCACTAAAGTGTTCATCATTAGCAGCAGAAGCAGCGGCAGCTGCAGCCTTCGCGGCGGCCGCCGATGGCAGAGCGACGCCATGCGGATCCGCTGGGTAATTGGCACTCTGCTTTTTTTTTTCCGGAATTCCAGGTTGTATGGAGTTTTACGGGGTTTTCAGATTGAATTCTAGCGGCTTGAGAGGGTATCTGTTTTGACAGTGAGAACCGGCTAATGGCTTCTTCCGGATTGTATTATGGATCTCAATTCTGCGGTTGTCGCTGGATATGTTGGCGTGATGGCGCTTTTAACTGAACTCTATGGGAGGCCTGTGTAGTGCGCGTAGCTTTTCGTTCTTGAAGGCTGCCAGGTATTGTGATATCTGTAGGTCATCGTATGTGCATGTTCGGCGAGCTTCCAGCAGTAGACGCCACAGAGACACTGGGCCATGCATCATAGAGAACGAGACGCTGGAGTGGCCTTTTTTGTTTGCAAATTAGTTGAGCACTTTTGAATTAACTGCTTGCCCAAGAGCAAAAGCTGCATCAGAAAAGGCCAACTAAATACTTGTCCTTTGCAGATCTAACCTCGCCGTGTCACTAACGCGCGGCCAGAGACGATTGAGAGAGGACGTGATGTCGAGCTGATAAACAAATCATCGGGGCTGCCTCTCTGCTAGACGGGATGGCTTCGTCTCCTTGGCGCGCTAGGCCAAGCGCCGACATTTAACGGTACTGGAGAAATCACAAATACAAGAGCAAGCGTTAGTAAATCTGCTGCTGCTATCATGATGGCGAGATGCTGAAGCGCCGCTGCTGCTTGAGCCTGCTGTTTGCGGCTGTGTCTCGCTTACCTTGACGAAGCCAATGTCGGTGGCACGTTCACGGAAGCAACGACGGCACATGAACAGGTGGTACTTGCGGATAAGACCACGGGTGGTGTGGCACACGCGGCAGTGGCGCGAGTCCTTGCCGTAGTTACGGGGGTGCGTGTAGTGGAGGTTGGTCATGTTGACAGCACTGTTCAGAGCACAAACATGTAAGTCCTTTTGTCGCTGCTGGTTCTTTGGTGCTGTAGTCCTGGTGAACGCAGGGCTGCATCAAGCGTGCTACTGTGCATGCTGGAATATCGGTAGCATGTCCCTGCTGGGCACGCAACAGCGCGCGCGCTTCTGCCCTGCGCACACCAGCATCTCATCACCAAGGCGCTTCCTCTCACCTTTCCTGATTGCTTTGGACAGTAGCAAATGAATGAACGCGTGAGCGCGCCACTTGGGGGGAAATTACATGCCTAGCCACATCGCTCACCAGCCAGTGCTTAACGCTTGCAAGGCTCGAGCCGAACCGCAGATGGGCGGTTCACTTTTGCTGACTGAACCGTAAAACAGATTTCTAGCCGATTTACCAAAATGCACACAACGCGCTTGTAATCGGTTGGGTTCCGTAGTGTGATCTACTGCTCGTAAAAAGCCTCCACATACATGCACTTTGGAGGGAGGTTCAACTTTGGTAAAAAGTGCCGTAATTACGTGTGCTGAATCGTACAGTGATCCCGGAGCATATCTTGCCCACGTGGACAGTTCCGGTCACCCCCCAAGACACTACGTGGCCATGGCACCCAAGGCCAAGGCCAAGAAGACGGCGGACGCCCCTGCGGTCCCCGCTGAGACCACGCACGCTGCTGCCCATGCAGCGCCCAAGGAAGCAGACCACGCCTCCAAGAGCAGCGACACTCTCCCGCTCGTGTTCGGCGTGGATCTCGACGCGCCTGGTGACATCGAGGACGACTCGACTGTGCTGGCGCCCATCGCCAAGTTTGCGATCCTCGGCATGATCTGCCTCATGTCGTTCGCTATCCGCCTCTTTGCAGTCGTGCGCTACGAATCGGTATGCTGTGTGGCTCTTGAGTAGCGTCATTGCTATAAACTGACGCGTGAATCTCGCTCTTCAGGTCATTCACGAGTTCGATCCTTACTTCAACTACCGCACTACCAAGTACCTGGCCACTGAGGGCTTTCTCGAGTTCCTCGACTGGTTCGATGACCGCGCATGGTACCCACTGGGCCGTATCATCGGCGGCACGATCTACCCCGGTCTGATGTACACGGCCGCCATGGTCTACTGGGTGCTCAATCTGCTCAACATCTCGATCAACGTGCGCAACACGTGCGTCTTTCTGGCGCCTGTGTTCGCGGCCAATACGGCCATCGCCAGCTACCTGCTCACCAAGGAGGTGACCAAGCGCTCAAGCGCTGGGCTGCTGGCTGCGGCGTTCGCCGGCATCGTGCCGTCGTATATCTCGCGCTCAGTCGGCGGCTCGTACGATAACGAAGGCGTAGCCATCTTCGCACTCATCTTCGTGTTCTACCTCTGGATCAAGGCTGTGCACACGGGCTCGATGTTCTGGTCGGCCAGCTGTGCGCTCGCGTACTTCTACATGGTGGCGGCCTGGGGTGGCTACGTGTTCATTATCAACATGATCCCGATCTACGTGCTGGTCATGATCTTCGCTGGTCGCTACTCGCCGCGTCTGTACATTGCGTACTCGACTTTCTACACGCTGGGCAGCCTCATGGCCATGCAGGTGCCCTTTGTGGGCTTCAACGTGATCAAGCAGGCCGAGTGCGCTGGCTCGCACGGCGTCTTCGTGTTGCTGCAAGTCTACAGCTTTGTGATCTGGCTGCGCAAGTACATCTCGGCTGCTGCGTTCCGCCGCCTCGTGATCTTTGGTGCCGGCGGCATCGTCGTGAGCGTAGCCGGCATCCTGCTGATCCTTCAGCTCATGGGCAAGGTGCAGTGGACTGGCCGCAGTCTCACGCTGCTGGATCCGACCTACGCCAGCAAGTACATCCCGATCATCGCCTCGGTCAGCGAGCACCAGCCGACAACGTGGACGTCCTACTTCTTCGACCTGCACGTTCTCGTGCCGTTCGCGCCTGTGGGTCTCTACTTCCTGTTTACGAACCTCACGGACGGCGGCATCTTCGTGATTCTCTACGGCACGGTAGCATGGTACTTTGCCGGAGTCATGGTGCGTCTCATGCTCACGCTTGCGCCCATTGCCTGCATTCTCGGTGCTATCGGTATCTCGACCACTTTGCGCAAGTTCATGGGCATTCTGCGTCGTCCGTCGACATACATCGTGCAGAAGAACGGCGTGCAGGACGTGCCTGTTCCCGTGACACTTTCGATTATTGGCGGTCTACTGATCATGCTGCTGAGCTACACGTTCCATGCGACCTACGTGTCGTCGTACGCGTACTCGTCGCCGTCCATTGTGATCGAAGCCGGCCGCACGCACTCGGGCGAGCGCGTGAACTTCGACGACTACCGCGAGGCGTACTTCTGGCTGCGTCAGAACACGGACGACAATGCCAAGATCATGGCCTGGTGGGACTACGGCTACCAGATGTCGGCCATGGCCAACCGCACGGTCATCGTGGACAACAACACGTGGAACAACACGCATATCGCCACGGTCGGCCGCGCGCTCGCGACCACAGAGGAGGAGGCCTACCCGATTATGCAGAGTCTGGATGTGGACTATGTGCTCGTTATCTTTGGCGGACTCACGGGCTACAGCTCGGACGATATCAACAAGTTTCTCTGGCCCGTGCGCATCGGCTCGGGTGTGTACCCGAACGACATGCCAAGCGAACGCGACTACTACTCGTCCTCGGGCAACTTTGATGTCGGTGTCGGCGGCTCCAAGGTGCTGCACAACTGTCTGGCCTACAAGCTCTGCTACTACCGCTTTGGCGAGGTCATGACCGATTACCAGCGTCCGCCGGGCTTTGATCGCGCGCGCAACACGGAGGTGGGCGTGAAGAACATTAAGCTGACCCACATGGAAGAAGCATTCACGTCAGAGCACTGGATCGTGCGCATCTTCAAGGTCAAGAAGCAATCGAATGTCGAGCCCACGACTGCGGTCAAGAAGCAGCGCATCCAGGAGGCCACGTCCAAGGTGGACGACATCTCGGCCGAGAAGACCCACTTCCTGGGCTGCGTCACGGGCGAGGACATGCTTGGCAACGACCGTGTGTACTCGGGTGGCCCCAGCGGCGCCAACTACAAGCTGGCTCTGCACCACGCCAAGGCCAAGAACAAACGCTACTTCGCCATGTCGCGTGTCGGCGGCGAAGGCCACGCGTTCGCGTTCAACAAGCTGCCAGTCAACGCCGGCGACTTTGACGGCAACGACGCTGGCTGCAACCGTCCTTGTCTCGACTCAGCCGACCACTTCTGCGGTTGCGCCGATGGCGGCTGCGCGGACCAGAACGTGGGCCCGGGCAAGGGCCAGGAGCACAACCGCCGATGGGCCATCTACGAGCGCGCGGGCAACTAGGCTTGACGCCAAGGGAGGACTCAGCTTAAGAAGAGAGAAGAAGCTGGCTGCCTTTGTGGTTCCGTTTTGAGACGACCGAAAAACATGCTAACAAACCTGCACACACTGTAGATTTCGCATTATCCTCTTGTCTTCCTCGCTCATGCAGGAATGAATGGACTCTGGACTGGAATGCGGGTTTGGCATGATGCTTCAGTTCAATTAAGCGGACGCCTTGCTCTCGCCGCTGGCCACACGCGCCGCCTCCTTCTCGGCCTCGATCTGCGCACACAGCTCTTCGACCTTGCTGTCCGGCAGGGACTGCAGCATTTATTACACAAGCAACACGTCAGTTCTCTCGGCATCTGCCTTGTCAGGACGCACGCACGCACCGTGACTTTGCCTCCGGTTCGCACGACTGCGATCTCAATGTTCTTGCTGCCGGACTCGACGACCTCGAGCAACGCCTTGATGGCGAGACGAGTGGCGTCTTCTTCCTCCATGTCCTCAACATAGTTCTTCTCCAGGAACTCGCGAATGTTGGTCGAGTTGCGGCCCGTGGCGTTGGCCTTCCAGGCCGAGAATGTGCCCGACGGGTCCGTTTGGTACAGCTGCGGCACGCCTGAGCTGCTGCAGCCAGCGATGAGCATCGAAATACCAAACGGACGCACACCGCCGCGCTGAGTGTATTTCTGCTGCACGCGCGCCACGTAGCGGGCCACATATTCCACAGACGGCGCGTCTTCGACCGTCAATCGGTAGCTCTGACATTCCAGACGGGCCTAGAAACGAGTACAGTGAGGATTACGTGAATAAAGACGCACACACACACACATTGCGCGTATACCTTGTTCACGAGCACACGGGCATCGGCCGTCAGACCGGCAAACGCGATGGAGATGTGGTCGTCCACCTTGCAGATCTTGCGCACAGTTCGGGGGTCCTACAGCACACGCAGAGCGTTACGATCCCGCTCTCTTTCTCCTTCATAAAGCCATGACTTAGTTACCTGCAGCTTGGCTGTCTCCTTGCGCTCAACGGCGAGGATGACCGAGTTCTTGCCACGCACACCGACGACCACCGCACCCTATGCAGAGCCACACGCAGTGTGAACACCCGATTCATGTCCCCCCTTTTGGCAGTGATAGAGATCGACAGCACCTTCTTCACGGCTTCCATGGCGTACTCGACCTGGAACAAGTGTCCATCCGGAGAGAACACGGTAATAGCACGGTCGTATCTACGCCAATATTTATTGGATCAGCGTGACTGTCACTGGCATCGAGAGTAGACGCAGAGGCGGAAGCACTGCGCTCGGCACTATACATCGCTATGGCAGTTGTACTGCTACAATCGCGCTCAAAAAAGAGCCTCCCTACACGCACTCGTACCTGGACATGGTGATGCCTTGTTCACTGCAAGATCTTCTTTTTGGGGCTCTCTCCGCAGTCCTCCCCCCTTCGCCAAACTATACATGTATACCCGTCCACCAATTTTATACACGTACAGGTATACTGTACAGTACTGATCAACTGCGTATCCAACGTTGGTTATTTTTCAATCCAGCGCGTATCATTCCTCCCATTGGCTAAAAGTCAATCCAATTGACAAAAGCAACAAGCCAAAAGGATGCACCATGAGCTGTTCCTGGCGCTGCTGGGCCATGCAGGCGATGTGGTGGAGGCCAAGCCCGAGGGCTTCTTCGTGCGCAGCGACCTGCCGTTCCTGAGCAAGGCACAGAAGACCATGATCAACCGCCTGCTGCAAATGGGCCACGCATTCGCGTCGCTCGAGCGCTTTGTGCGGCAGCAGGCACCGCAATGGCCAAGTCTGTACGCGCGCGCGCTGGCTCAGGGCATCGACCGCGTGCTACAGCGGTACGCTGACGCCGTAGTCCAGCTGGAGACCAAAGTGTTGTCCACTGGCGTGGCGTTCCCCATCCCACAGATGGTCTACGAGCTCGAAGAGTACGCCGAATTGCTACCTGAGCTGCACATGCTCGTTCGCGGACTCGTGCCCAAGGATACCGCTGGCGGATGCCGTGGCGCGCAGCTGTTGGATCTGCTGCATCGAGCGTCAGACTCTGGTTTTCCTCGCATTCGTCGGTGCATGCAGGAACTGGAGCACTACTGCCATCGGTATGACTACTCATCAGACCCAGCATTGAATTCAGACCACTAAGCTCATGATCTCGTGTGTCCGATTCCAGCATTCTATTCAAGCAGATGCTAGCGTGGATCCTGTACGGAGAGATCGTGGACCCGTACGGCGAATTCTTCATCAAGAGAAGCGCATCGACGACCGCGAATCAGCAGCAGAGCCGCCATGTACTGGACCTGGAAGCAGTCCCGCTCTCGTTTTTCCCCATCGCATTTGCTGAAAACGTGTTTTTCATTGGCAAGTCTATGCAAATCCTCAGACAAGCCAATGACGTGGCGCTTGGCGAAGCGCAGGACGTGGTCCAGACCATCTCGGCGCTCGCGAACCGCCCGGTCTTCGACAGCATCGCCATGGAGCACGCGCTGGAGAAATTCCGTCTGCATGTGGCTGGCCGATTGTACCACGAAGTCGTGGTCAAGGCCGAGTTTGTGCGCCATCTCAACATCATGAAGGAGTTCTTCCTGCTCGCGCGCGGAGAGCTTTTCCAGGCGTTCATCGAGCGAAGCTACTCGATGATGACAATGAAGCCGACACACAAGTCCGAAGACGATCTGAACCACGGAATCTGGCAGCAATCACTGCGCGACTTCCGGCCAGACGACGAGTCGTGGGGCCAGCAATTCAGTATGCAGGTAAGGCAAAAAAGCTGGATGTATGTTCAAGATTGATCTTATGACACCGTGATCTTTAGCTGCCGCTTCAAACGTTTTCGCACCGAGGTTTTGCGATCACAGACGGTCTGGTGCTGGCACGTGCGACACGTGAAGCCAAGGGCAAATACATAGCAACAAGCTCCTGGGCGCTGCCCAACTCTGGCGACTTTTTCTCAAGACACGAGTCAAGCGCCAATGTTGCTACTGCAGATGACTGTGGAGCGCTCTGGTGGCGACATGTTCAGTTTGACTCGGGCGCGTTTTCCAGTGAACTCGCCGTCCAGCTTCAGAAGAATGACATGTCGCCGTCTTTGGCTCCCCATGGACGTATCGCTGTCTTGTTTAAGAACCGAGCTGCATTTGAAGCGCCGAGCTGCTCGCAGGACGGATCTCTCCATGTCGAAGGAACTTACGTCGCTGCAGAGTGCGAAATCGCCGCCCTAAATGAAGGTGAACTCATGTTTACCTGTTGGCTCACGTCGCTTAGTGGTCTACAAGAACAAGTGTGTACTTGCTTCCCATCCGTGGCTATTCGGATAGCCAGCACGTCGACGTTGTTTTTCCACCTGCAACACTCCCGTCAGGAAGTCAAGGCGGAGCAACCAGGCCAAGTGACGTATCGAAAGGTGCTCTCGATGTCGGTGAATGACATTCTATTGATGGAAACGCCACTGGATCTGCAGCAAGCTCTGCGTTTGACCACCATCCGAAGTGAATACTGGCTGGGCTTGGCGTTCACGCCATCAATCCGACTGACCGAGTGGCATTTGGAAAGATACTCGGCCAATACGACAGGCAAAGAAATCGAAGACGCGCGTAGTTCTAAGCTGCGGCTGAAAGACACGCACCAAGCAGCTACACCACGCGAACTTTGGAGACACCTGGGCCTTCACTGCGAGATGCCATGGCCACTGCAACTGCTTATCACTTCGGAGATGTTGCGATCATATTCGCACCTGTTCCAGTTCTGCTTCCGACTTAAACGAGTCGCGCACGCACTCGAGCGAACGTGGAAGTGCTCAGTGCTACGAGCCAAGTCACTGATTACATCTGGACTGGCAGCGTGTCTTCTGCGTGGTCGTATGAGCTTTGTGGTTCGCAACATAGCGCTGTATTTCCAGGTCTTTGTTATCGAGAGTAGCTTCAGCAAATGCCTCGAAGCCGTCCAAGAGGCTGCAGATTTCGACAAGGTCAAGCGCCTGCATGAGAACTTTGTGGCTGCACTCGTGCGTCGCTGCTACGTACATAGCAAGACTGTCGCGTCCGCCATGGACGATGTCATGGACTGCTGCTGGCGATTCGCCGAGTACATACTTTACCAGGATTCAGCCGCGTCCAGTGCGCTGTCCATGGATCGCATCTCAGTGCTCGACCAGGAGTTCTACGCCAAGTTCGAGTTTTTCTACAGCGTTTTGCAACACTCGGACGCCCGCGATCTCATTTTTCTGCTCGACTTTGACGAGTTTTTCACCAACGACCGAGCGACGCGGAGACGAGCAGGTATTTAGCCAGAGTCAATAACGTGGTGATCAAAACTTGATGCTCGCGATGGAGATCGTCATATTTACTGACAAAATTGCCTTACACTGTTGTCATTCTGCTACTCGTGCTGATGAAGAGCGCTCCAACCACAGGCAGACAGACATGCTCTAAATAATAGAAAAGCCCCAAACGCTAACTGGATCGCGTGGAGCGGTTTGAGGCGAACGTTCCTCGTGTCAGCTGTTGCAGCATGTGAACAATATCTGGAGCGGTCGGGCGTGCGAGCGGATCGGCCTGCAAGCAGGCATCTGCCAGCTCCAGGATACCCTTAGGACAGTCCTCTGTGAACTCTGGTCGCATCGCGCCCTTGGCAACCAGTCTCAAAATCTCTCCCTCGCGGATCTTGCCTCCGCTCGGCGGGTTCTTGTCATTCCAGTACGGGTAGTCGTCCGTGTCGATCTCGGACAACACGATACCAAACGAAAACACATCGGCCCGCTCATCGTACTTCTTGCCCAGCAGCACCTCCGGCGCAATCCAGAAAGACGTGCCGATCCCAGCCGTCATGTGCGTGTCATCAAAGCGGCGCTCGCGTGAGATGCCAAAGTCGCTCAGCTTGGCGTCCATTTCACAGTTGAGCAGAATGTTCTTGGACTTTAGATCGCGATGGATGACCTTGGGACTGAGAGAGTGCAGATAGGTCAGCGCTTCAGCGATGTGTAGAGAGATCGTGAGCTTGTGGTCGTTCCAAGTGAGTCGGCAGTCGCGCTGCTTAAAGCCGTGCAGTACATCACGCAGATCACCACGATCCATATACTCTGTCACAGCCGAAAGATTGCGCAGCGAGTCCCAAGCAACGCCTATGAACTCCACAATGCGTGGATGCACCAGCGTCGCAATCAGCGAGATTTCTTTCATAAACAACTCGATCTGCGAGACATCGCTACTGAACTCAAGGCGGATGCGCTTGATGGCGACCTGGCGACCATTGTAATCCCCCAGAAATACTTCTCCAAAGCCGCCCTTGTTGAGACACCGTCCGAGTTTTAGATCCTTGTACCGGACGCGGCTCATGACGATGATCGGGTCATTTGTGAACAGCAGATTGAGCGTGCCGTGCGAGTCGTCAAACGAGTGGGTGTGCATGCGGTACTCGTCGTCTTCGTCCTCGTCGTCACTCTTCATATTGCGTAAATCGTCACCTGATTGTCTTGGCCGGATGACGAAGTAAAGAAGCATAGCCAGCACGATGCAGCCACCAACAATGGCGTAGATGATGTACGATGTACTGTTGGAGCCAGTCGATGTCGTGGCTACAGAGTCACTAAGCACACAGAACGTGACGTTGTGCGCCATCTGCCACGTACCGCCGGAGCAAGTGGCCGAAGCTGGCGCTTCGTCCGACACGAACTCACTCAGCCCCGAGATCGTTTGGAAGATAGAGCTTGAAACGTTGAAATCTGTGATAAGGTTTTTGCTCATATCACTGCAATGACCATCAAATTGTTAGAATACGACAGCGACGCAGACAAGTGAGACGACTTACAACGACGTGAGGGATACAAGATTAAAGACTGTCGTCGGCATGGTCGCAATCTTGTTGTTCGAGACATTGCTAATCAGTCATGAAAGAGAGTGAGAAGCGAACCAGTGGGCAGTTAAAATAGACAGCCAAACGTACAAGCGTTGAAGTGCACAGAAGGCATTGGTGCAGCTCGTGGCGATAGTCGATCCAGCGTAAGCAGCGACCAGATTGTTACTTGACAAGTCCCTGACAGTATTTCAAACAACAATGTTAAAACTCGACTGGTGTGTGGTGGCGAATAACTCAGTACATGACGTACAAGACTGTGATGTTATCCGCTGAACCGAGGAACGAGTATGAGAACTGAGTGATATTGCAGTTGCGCAGAGTGCTACAAGACAAGCGAATGAGCGTTCGTTTTGCCATGACCATCTTCTCTCGATCAAGGAGGGACCTACAGATTCGTGATAGTCTTGGGCACAAATTGGGACAGCTTCTGCGATAATGTGTAAAAGTCGATGTTCACAATCTCCCTGCACAAGAAGCCATGTCGTTACGCCAGCGGAACGACCGTCTTCATGCAAACAACGTCTACGTACAGCGTGGAGAGAGAGAAATAGGCGTCACCAAGGACCGTACTAGCAGCCGGGATCTGCGTAGTGGTATCGCCCTCGCCGCTTAGAACGAACGAGATGGATTGTGGCTTGTCCCCCACGCCCACAAGACTCCTGCGGTTCAAGCATTAGCGCCAGAGTTCTCGTGCAATTGAGCATAGAGATATAGCTTACAGAGAGGTGACGGTACTGGGAAGGAACATAGTCTCGATTGTGTCGATTTCCAGCGCATCTGAAGCGCTCTCTGTGACAGGGTACGTGATGCTGGCGGTCTTGGCCTTTACTCTGAACGACCAGGCCGTGTTGGATGACGAACTGAAGTCCGTGAGGCACGTACACGACGCGTTGATCGCCGTCAACTCGTCCGGGCAGCCGCCGTTTGGAGTCATGGACGAGTTGTACGTTTGCACGGACGGCAGTGAGTTGCACAGCTCCTGCATCATCTCGCTTTCGTAAAGGTTCGAGTTCAGTCCGCCCACCAGTCGCGTCTCGCCGTCAGCCATGTTTGCCTGAAACCAATTGAGCGCACTTGTGGTCGAGGAAGACGCGGACGAGGAGTTCGATCCCGAGACCGACATGACCGAGACGTCCGCTGAATCGTTACTGCTGTCGCTTCCGCTGGCGTCTTGTGCTGCTGCTGCGTCCGTCGAGATCGCGAGCCACACCCAGAAGAGCAGTAGACCCCGCGCACGCATCGGGGTCGAACGCAAGGGCCGTGGGGTTGGGAGGGGG